>JAOSBN010101158.1:0-11321 GCA_027563595.1 Erythroxylum suave
CATATTGATGCTTTATGATTATTGATGCCATGTAAAGTGTTAGTGATTGCTCATAGCGCACCCTTATCGTAGGATATGTATCGGGATGACCTACGGACGTCCCGGTGTATACCCTACGGTGAGGGGGTGCTACACAATCTCCTTCATTACTATGTCTTATTCATAATGCATCAAAAAATTCATTCATTATGTTATGTCCTCATTTAACACTCTAAACATTTCATATTTTGATGCATTAGCATCAAACATGCTTTTCCTGAAAGGTATAACATCAAAATCAATCAAAACTTAGCTCACATTTAACCAACTTTTCCCACATCACTATGTTCCTTTTTAAGTCCCAATTAAGTCCAAAGACATCATAATTATATACCTCATTCTTAAATGGTTCAACCATTTCATATCACCACATTACCATGAAAAATCACTGCCCACAATCATGATCGTGGCAGAAACAATTTCCTAATTTTCCTACAGTTTTCCCAGTTTTTCCCTCAACAGATATTTAGGTCAATTTTGTATGACCATTTTTACCTAGACAATGAGGTTTTTAGGCAACACTTTCTTTTAATAAAATGTTATCTTAAGTTTCTAATGACATAAAATTCATACATTTTGGTTCCATATCATGCATGGTATAGTGAAAATACTACATACTATTTTTGTACCTCGACTGAACACAATTCCCAGTTTCAAGACAAATTTCAAGAATCTTAGAGACAAATTTAAAATTCTATTTCTTCATGAAAAATGTATCCTTGTGTTTCTAGTTTACTCTAAATTAAATTTCATCCAATTTAGATATTCAAATTTCAAATTATAGCCAAAATACAGAGGCATGTTTAGTAAAATACTACATATAATATTCTCCGGCATAAATCATTTCGAAAGCTCTATCATTTCTTCATCAAGATCACTCTATTTCCAATTAAAATCATTCACAAAACAATTTACAATTCATTGTTCATTTTATGAATAAAAACAGAACATCAAAGCATTCATACCTTCATCAACATTTTTATCCTTTTTACACATCACTTATACCCTAAATACATCTCAAAATCATCCCTATATCAACTTATGAATTATTTCTCATCATATGAACAAGAATGTAACATAACCTGCTTAATTCCTTATGAATGTAACACCACCTTTATCATTTTAATTTCATCCCAAACAATCATCACATATGCTTATATTTAAGCAACTATAAAGGTTTAGGTGTTACTTACTTGATTAAGCTTTGAGGTCTTAAAAAAAAATCATCTAACTCTATCCTTCCCATGTATCACACGACCATCAACTCTCACGGAGGAATGGGTTGGGTCTTCTTGTAGTAAGGTGAAGAAGACAAAGAAAATAGGAGTAAATGATGGATGAAAGCAAGTTGCAACATTAATAAAGCTTGGTGAAGCAAAAATGTGAAAGAAGAAGAAGAAGAAGAAGAAATGAAGAAGATGAAGGAAGGAGTGACTTACGAAGAAAGAGAGAGAGACAATTAGCAAGTGAAAGACCAAATGTTGGTCTTTCACTTAATGCAATTCGTGGGAAACAAGTGGTGTGGCAAGTGACTCACTTTTTTTTTATGATTTCTCTTGTGATCTTTTAAAATACTAGTCTCCCATTTCTAATCTAATTGTCTTCCAAATTTCAACGACTATTGTCATTAAATCCCAATATCACTTTTCAATAATTCTACTACCATTTGATATTTATTTTTATTACCACTTATCAATTGTTTTGCCATTTGACATTTTTCCTAGTCCACAAATACCCAAAATTCCAGAAAATTCTCAAATTTCTCCAAAAATTTTAAATCAATAATTTAATTCATTGAATAAATTTTTAGAACAAAATATTCACTATCCACCTCATAATCATATTAAATCAACCATTTATACCCAAAAAATGTCAAATGAGTGCATGGACAAATTATTATAATTTGTGCAATGATCAAATTCTCGTGTATGAATGATATATTATACATGAGCATGAAATCCATTTTTGTTTCTCACTTTTATTTCTCATTTATGGTATTCCCGACTCTAAACCTTAATATGGGAATAGGATGTTACAATTTGGTTTTGAAGAAATTACGTAGAGAAACACGACCTTATCTACGACTCTTCTAGAGACCATGTGCTAAGAGAAATAGTATAATCCACGATCTGGTGACACTGTCATACCAAATACCATGTACTAATTTCAAAAGAAACATAAAGATCCATGACCTAGGGTTATAAGCATGTTGAGCCTTGTATCTCCCCAAAAGGAAATAGAAAAATCCATAACCAAGTGTCACACCCTAAATTATTGTTTAGTTTTCTCAATTATTATTTAGCCCTAATAATTTATATTTCCCTGAATACTGTGTTTTTGCCTATTATTTATATTCTTAGACTTGACTTTTTTAGCATTTTGTACTTGAAGTGGAAATTTAAATTTTTTTCTATGATTAGTTTAATGAGTATATATTTTGTGAATAATTGGTGGAAAATTGAGGATAAATTTGGTGACTTAGAATTTATGGAGAAAAAGTTAAGAATAATTAATGTTAGTGAAAGAATTGGAGAAAAATGTGTTGGAGGTGAAATAAATTGTATTTATTATATGAAAATTATTTGGTTGTAATTAATGTGTCTTTAAGTGATAAATGTGTGAAAATATATTAAAATAAAAATAAAGAGTGAATGGACAATTAAGGACAAAAGGAAAAAATAGGTAGAAAGGTGCTCATTAAGGGTATAATCAAAATTTCAAATTATAAGGCATCGGTGTAATTTTTTAAAAATATGTCACCTAGGGTTAAGAGTTACAAAAAAGGAGGATTTTGGACATAAAAGAATGACACTCTTAGAGGAGAAGGGGAAAAGTAAGTGAAGGAAGGAAAAAAATGATGATATTTGGAGGAAGAAAGAGACTTGATTTCCAACAATTGTGAGCAAGATTTTTCCTAAACCCCTCTTGAAAATTTTTTTTCTATGATCATTTTGATATTTTTTTACTAGAAATGCTGATCTTTCATGGCTATTTATATATGTTCAATTGGCTATAAAAGGGTTTTAGGAAATATTGTTTAGTTTGTGAGATATAGGTTAATAAGTGTAGTTGTTATGATTTGGACATAAATAACCTAGCTATTTTGCTCTAACTTTTTAGGGGAAAAGAGTTACAAATTTGATAAAGTGTAAAACATAAAAATTGTATATACACACGTCTAATTTATTTCCATAAAAGGGTGAGTACCTAAATTTTCCAAGTTAAGACATATGGTCGAATTTTTAAAACTATTATGTCTAGAAGGATTGAAGTTGAGTCTAAGATTGTACAAATGATTTAGGTAAATAGGGACTGTTTAAAAGTTGGTTAAAACATAAAAGTTATAGATTTAGACATTGGACAACTTTTTGTAAAGTAGTTTAGATAAATTCATAATGATTTGGTAGATATAATTGATTTACCATGTGATGTCAGGTTGTTAAGGCATCATATGTGCTTTGATGGGAGCTAATTTTGGGGACTATAAAAATTGAAATTTGGAAGATGTTCAATATGAAAATTGCGCACATATATGTGTGTGTTATGTGTGTGTATATGTGTTTTTATATATGTGTGTGTGTCAATATGAATACTAACCGTGAAAAATTTTATGGTTTATATCTAAATGAATTTTCATCTTGTGTTTGGTGAGAATTTATTGCTTTATAAGCAAATTTTGTGATTTTGTTGAGTCATTGTGACGTCCCATAAAAATGTTGTTTATGTTTAGAAATGGATGGTGTAGGAAATTTATGAATACTCGTGAGAAATTTGTTAAGTTTTCAATGCATGTATGAATTTTGTCCTAATTATGAGAATGTGTTAAAATTTTATAGCATGTGCCTTAAGCTTTTTGCTACAGAGAAAATTGATTGTTTGTTTGAAAATGTGTAGTGAAGTGAAGTTCCCTCTATTAAAAAAATTGATAATTAATGGATTTTCTTAAATAAAGACCTAAGTGAGGTTGATATGAACGGATTTTGCTATATTTTTATATGTTATTTCATTTGAATTCATTCATACTTTTTTGTGTTTAATTTCTCATTTTGTCTTCCTATTGATTTTACATATAGATTTAATTATGGAATACAAATACAAGATTAAAGCATGAAGTTTTTAAGCCATTCCAAGCATAAAAAATGCTGTCCAAAATGACAATGTATGAAGAGAAACCTAGCAGGAAACGATGACGTAGTGCAGAGGACAAAGCAAAAGGAAGCTAGCATTAAACGCTAGAATTACTTGCGTTTAATGCCAGCATTACAACATATGTTAAATGCTAGCGTTAATGCATACGCAACATTAGTGTTGAAAACTAGCGTTAAATGCTCGCGTTTAACAGATTATGAAGAAGCTATAAGGCACGTAGACCAAAAACTAGGGGAGTTTTAATTGTCAAATCACAAAAAATAGTGGAGAGAGTGAAGAGATAGTGGAGGCGCGACTTGCTAAGCTGCTTGAATGAGGGGCTGCGAGAGAGGGTTGGGTGGCAAAGAAGAAAAGAAGAGTTGCACGAATAATGTAGTAGACAAAAAATCATGAAGTTGATTTGTTCCATCGTAAACAATAAATAGGAATAAGAAGCTTGAGCAGTGAAGGAGAACTGAAGGGTGGTTCGGTTAGGGTAATTTACGTGAGGTTGAAGTATTTTCTTGGGAGACCCAAGGAAGGTTAAATGTCTCGACGCTAGTTTGGAGGTGGCATCGTTGCCGATGACCCGGGTTAAGTGTACATTTCAATTTTATTGTTTCTTTCTCTCACTAGAAATTGATAGTGTTATTTCATGTTAATTGATTTGGGTTTTGTGTACGGGTAATCAAAATTTCATTATTGTTCCATTATTTGTATATGAACCTATAGGGTATTTTGAAAGGTTGATTTTAATGCTTTCATTGAATAGTTTAATTGTATACCTATTGCTAGAATTTCGATATAATATGTAATTGTTATGTTGAAATTCATATAAGTGACTAATGATTCGTAATCATTAGGAATAACATGACCTAAGTTAAATGACGCATCGTATGTTGTTGTTGCCTTTATTAATCGGTTTTCCTAATTTGTAGTACTGCTGTCTAATTAAATCTAGAGATCGTATCCTAGGTTATTTGGTGGTTAGGTTTAATTAACGATCGTATCTTGACTAAACAAATCCTAAGGGAAACTCGAGTTAATTATTGACCTACGATTAATAGTTGCTAGGAGAGGATTGAGAAAAACAAATCATTGAAATATGCTTAATTAGGGTGTAGGCTGAGATTGAACTAAAGAACCGAATCTCTACTGAATTCCCCATTTTTATCATTTTTTGGATGTTTTCTTTAGTTTTTTTATTTGTCTAACTTCATTATATATTTTTTAATTTCAAAATCCAAAACCACCTTTTCCTAAACATTAACTGGTTTCATTTCATAAGCTATCCGAACACTCTTTGTGGGATTGACCTAGACTCACCATTGCTACAAAATAGTCTAGTTATTTTATTTTGACTAGTGTTATGACATACAGGTCAATTTTGGCGTCGTTGCTGTAGAGTGTAGTGTTTTAGTTTTTATTTGTGATTTAATTGGTGTTCTGTATATATTTGTTCGTAATTGATTTCTTTTTAGTTATTTTGTGTTCGTTTCATATTTTTTTGGGTTTCGTGTTTGTGAAAAAATTTGATATGGACGGAGTTAATTTCTTTGATAACTTATTTTCTTAATCCTGTAACAATGTTTGGACTGATCAACCTAACTTTTGTTATGGATGGGAAAATCATTAGAATTACTTCTGTGATAGTTTGCAGGATGCACAACAATTCTTATATAGACCAGAAGCTTCCTATCATGACTCCGGTCCATCTTTGGAAAAGTTGATTAATATTATGAATGCTAATAGTTTGCATTTGTAGTAGAGTAGTCTACAATTCTAGTAGGATAAGGGCCAAATTATAAAAACTACATGGTCTAGCGCCCAAGATTTAGAGAGCCAACACAAATCAAGTACATCTTTAGAAGAAATACTTAATATTATGGTTGCTAACAATCTTCAAATTCAACAGGATATGCAGCAGTTCCAACAGAATATACAACGGCTGTTTCAGCAAAGTGTACAGTAAATCCGACAGGTTGCTCTACAATTCCAGCAAGATGCACTACCTCGATAGGGATATATCAACCATCTAGAACCACAAAGTCAAGAGGAGCAGTTTTATCAACTCAAGGTGTACCCAATGGATGTTTGTGAGGAAACTTTATAAAGTGATGAGGAGCTTGAGAATTTTGAGGTCAACCCTCAACGAATTGCCTGTGTAGAAGAAGCAGATGAGGAGCTCGAAGTTGTAAAAGCTATATCATTTAGCTTAGAGGTAAAGACTGAGTCCGTAATTATATTCGAGACTAACCTTTCACCTTCACCTAGCAGGTTAGAAGAATTAAACTAAAAAGAAAAAGGCAAACAGTCATTCAAATTATTTCAAAAGAGCGAGGACTCAGTATATATGAAGAATCTGAAGATAGGTAAGAAGCTGCAAGTGAACGATTATCAACCAAGGCCCTATCTGGAAAAACCTCAAGTGGAGGAGTCACATGTGACACTTGAAGATCACAATTTTTTATGTGAGGAGAAGAAGGAGTAGAGCCAGCGATCCTAAACAAAGACACTTCTTAGGAGGCATCATAAGGGAAGTAAATTTCTATGCTTTTGAATTCTAGCATTTATTTTTTTTATACATACGTGTTTCTTTCTTATTTTTTTTTGCTTGTTTTTAATTTTTCAATCAAAATGAGAGAAAGAATAAAACAAACAAAACAAACATTTTCTCATTTTCTGTTGCTTTTGGGAATATATAGTCATGATTAGAGAATGAATTGACTAAAGAATTTCATAGCAACTTTTCCATGTATTTTTGCTTTTGTAATTGATTGATTTGCATTATCTTTAGAAGAGTAGTAACTAGTAGTTAACAAAGTCGGTGAGATTTTAAGCCTTATTAGACTGAAACATCCATATCAGTTTCATTGTCTTTTGATAATGTGTGACCTTTATGACATGTACATCTCGATTTTGCGTTAAATTTCTATTTGAGACCACATTTTTATCACATGCATTAACATGGATATGATTAGGCATTTTTTGTTTTTCATAAACTACATTAGCGAAATAACCTATCCTATTGACATGATTTTTCACTTGATAAACCCCTTTAAACTTTGTACCTTTCTTTTTATATCAACCACATTACATGCTTTAAACTTAACCAAATGTCCTACCGAAGACATAAAACTATTGGAGCATTTGTGATTGGTGAGTTTGTGGATGTACAAAATTTTAAGTATGGGGGTATACATATGTGTGGGTTGGCTATAATGATTGGGATGTTATTTTATGTCTTATCATTGAAATTCCCATGTTAACAAAGAAAATGAAAAATTATTTAAATAAATTTATCAAGGAAGAAGTGCATATGAATTTAATGCATCTTTCTAGAGTTGTAATGAATGTGATATTTAAGTATGCTGAATATGAGGTAGATGTTAGCTTGGAAGGTTCACTCTTGTGGTTTCAATGTATTGTTGGCATCAATTATATGAGTGATTCTTTCGAATTGGTATATGCTTCATGTGTTTTGTGTGTGAGAGTTGAATGAGGTTATGAAATATAAATGTTACGTTCATCATAGTCAACGGTACACAGTTTTTGATAAGTATTGCTTTGTTTCACTAGCTTAATGGTATTTATGCTACTTGACCTAAATACATCTCACTTTACCTTTGCCTATGTTATGACCCTAAAAAGTCCTTTGATTCATGATTTTGCATATGAAGTTTAGTGGAGAACTAAAATGATATGCAAAGTTGTGGATTGTCATGATCATGAATGGTGTTGAGTGTCCTTATTGATATATTTTGTTAAACACATTTTCTGAGTCTACAATCAGATTGCTCAGTTTTAAAAGGTATTGAATGTTGACTGATCATGAGCAAAAGCTTGGAATGTTGACATCTTGCTATGATTTTTGAAAGTCACTCATCTTTGCTTGTGATTATACAATCTTGGAAAATATAGGAATTGAGTAAATGTTTTTGGATCTTTGAGCTTGATTTTAGTGTTTTGCTTGAGGATGGTCAAAAGCTAAGTGCGGGGGTATTTGATATGATGGATTTTGCTATATTTTTATATGTTATTCATTTGAATTCATTCATATTTATTTATATTTAATTGTTCATTTTGTGCCCTTATTGATTTTACATATAGATTTAATGATGGAATACAAATACAAGATCAAAGCATGAAGTTTTGAAGCTATTACAAGCATTAAAGAGGCTATCCAAACTGACAGCGCATGAAGAGAAACCTAACAAGAAACGATGACACAACGCAAAGGACAAAATAGAAGGAAGCTACGTTAATGCCAGCATCACTTGCGTTTAACACTAGCATTAACATATCCGTTAAACATTAGCGTTGCAGTTAGCATTGAAAGCTAGCATTTAACAAATTGTGAAGAAGCTATAGGATATATGGACCGAAAACTAGGAGGGTTTTAATTGTCAAATCACAAAAATAATGGAGAGAGTGAAGAGATAATGGAGCCATAGCTTACTGGGTGGCTTGTAAGAGGAGTTGCAAGAGAGGGCTGGGTGGCAAAGAATAAACGAAAAGTTATGTGAATAGTGGAGTGGACCAAAAATAATGAAGTTTATTTGTCCCATCGTAAATAGTAATTATGAATAAGAAGCTTGGGCATTGAAGGAGAACCAAAAGGTTCGGTTAGGGTAACTTACATAGGGTTGAAGCATTTTCTTGGGAGACTCATGGAAGATTAAATGTCCTGACACTAGTTTGGAGGTGACATCGATGCCGACAACCCAGGTTAAGTGTTTATTTTGATTTTTGTTGTTTCTCTCTCTTACTAGAAATTGATTGTGTTATTCTATGTTAATTAAATTGGGTTTTGTGAACGGATAATCAGATTTTCGTTATTGTTTCGTTATTTGTGTATGAACCCATAGGGTATTGTGAAAGGTTGATTTTAATGCGTTCATTGAATCATTTAATTGCACACCTATTGCTAGAATTTCGATATAATTTGTAATTGTTATGTTGAAATTCATAAGTAGTGACTAACAATTCGTAATCATTAGGAATAAAATAACCTAGGTTAAATAAGGCATTGTATGTAGGTGTTGCCTTGATTAATCAGTTTTCCTAATTTGTAATGCTACTACCTAATTAAATCTAGAGATCGTATCCTAGGTTATTTGGTGTTTATGTTTAATTAACGATCGTATCTTGATTAAACAAAACCTAAAGGAAAACTTAGGTTAATTATTAACACAAGATTAATAGTTGCTAGGAGAGGATTGAGAACAACAAATCTTTGAAATATGCCTAATTAGGGTGTAGGTAGAGATTGAATCAAAAAATCGGATCCCTACCGAATTCTTTATTTATTATTTTTCACATGTTTTCTTTAATTTGATTTTATTAGTCTAACCTCATTATATTTTTTTTATTTCAAAATCCAAAACCCCTTTTACCTAAACATCAATTGATTTCATTTCCTAAGCTATCCGAACACTCCCTATGGGATCAACCTAGACTTACCACTGCTACAGTAAAAGTCTAGTTATTTTATTTTGACTAGCATTATAATGCACAGGTCAGAAGTGGTTTTTGCAAAAGACCTAAGTGAGATGTCTTTCGCAAATTTTCTTAGGCAAATACCTAACTGAGTTGGCTTAGGCAAAAGACCTAAGTGAGGTAACCTAGAAAAATTTTCTTAAGCAAAGACTTAAGTGAGGTGGCTTAGGCAAAAGACTTAAGTGAGGTGAATTAGGTAATGAAATAAGGATCGTAAGATTAACGATTTAATGGAAATGAATAAAAAGTTGATGAAGGATATGTGTAATGAAATTGAGTTACAAGGATTCTTCATTCTTGATATGGTGTTGCTTATTTGAGAAAAGGATATCTTGTTAAGCGGTTGATTTTTATGCTTAATTGATGAACTAGTGGTTTAATGAGTATGACGATGGTTGATTTATGAATAGATGTCTTGCTTAAATCTTAATGTGAAATTTTATGACCAAACTTCGGCCTTGATATGGGTGATTCCTAATTCACACATCATCAACTTCTTATAGATCTATAACACATTTAATATCAATAAGGCAATAGATAATGCCATTGAACTAAGGTTATTCCCATTTTCATTGAGGAATCCCGCAAAACAATTGCTGAAACTATTACTATCATATCAATTGCTACTGAGGAGAGTATTATAATAAAGTTTCTTGCTAAATATTTTTGGACATCCAAGAAAACAAATTCGAGGAATGATATGTGTTCTTTCTAGAAATTCAAAAATCATAGATTGTATGAAACATTGGAGAGATGCAAGGATTTATTGAGGTTGTATTAAACATTAGAGAGATGCAAGGATTTATTAAGGAAGTACCTATACTATGTCTTTCTTATAAAGATAAAATTCTAGACCTTCTAAAATATAGTGATCAATTCTATAAGGAAAATGGTAGATACTATAATGGTTGGAACATTGACCAATAAGAATCCAAAGGCCTTTTAAAGTTGGTAGAAGAGATGGAAATGAAAAACTATAAGAGGAAGTCAGGAAAGACCAAAATGAAAAAGTTAAGGCATTCGTAATGTATACACCATAACTGCTTTTTTTTTAGAAATTAGAAAATTATAATAGTAGGAGAGAGCAAAGGTTACATCGATTAAGAGACTAAAACTCTCCCTTTAACCCAAATCAAAAGCATTGCAAAGTAAACAAACTGAGAAATACGGCAACATTTTACACTCTAATAAGACGACATTAGTCTGAAATAGGTAAAAACACAAATCACTTCCCCCAATCTTCGTTCGAACCTTCTAGATTAGGGTTAGAGCTTCTATAGAGGTGATAATGAGAAAATTAGAAAATTAGAGCTCCTTGCTAAGAATAAATTAAGTATGAGTTACGAATTATATCAGGCAGGACACTGATAGATGTGATTTGCACATGTTTTAAGGTTTAAATTGTTATGTATTAAGTTTTAATTTTATTGTTTAGTATGTGTTTAGGTTATAATTATGTTAGTTTACATGTTTAAGTGTTTTTATGGGTTAGTATAAGTCTTTGAGCTTAAATATTATGTTTTTGAAGTAACATGATGTGTTTGTCAGTGTTATAGGGTCAGTGTCAAAGAACAAAGAATTTTCAGAGACTTTTAGGCCAAATCCACGACTTACCATGATCGTGATAGAGACATATGAGCCACTATGCCCTAGGT
>JAOSBN010101196.1:0-11317 GCA_027563595.1 Erythroxylum suave
ATTTATATGTTACAATCATTAACAAATTAAATGTAACGTTTTATCATTAAATATAATGAAAATATAAATTAAAAAATTAATGAAAACTATTACCGACGGATATGCTAATTTCCGTCGGTATATTGTCATCTTATGTACCGACGGAAATTATCTTCTCCGTTGGTAAACTTGAACACAATTTACCGACGGTAGGTCGATCTCCATTGGTAATTTTGCAGACGGAAAGGAATTTTTCCTCGCTAATTTACGGACGAAAATTGTTTTGACGGTCGGTAAACTGTACCGATGGTAACTCTTTTTTCGTCGCTAAATTTAGCGACGTCTGCTTGATTTTCATCGGTAAAGTTAGCTACAACCGGATCAACGACGTTTTCACGCTATCGATATATTCCGTCGGTAACCTTAATACCGACGAAATATTTGGTTATTCCGTCGGTATTTTCTGTCGCTAAACTGTAATTTTCTTATAGTGTTAAGTAGGTTAGTTGGCGCGTTAGAGATCACAGGCTGCTATAGGATAGACTTTCTGCCCTTACATATATACGTCTATTGTAATCCGGTCAGGGAATGCCCCATAGGACCTTGTATCTCTTTTGCAAGTATGATGACTATTGCTGGAGACTCTTGCTGTTGATTGACTTTCAATATATTGGTGGGACGGTTAAGTTGTATGGAGTGGATTGCTAATTGGGGTATAACATTTCGATGATGATTAGGCTCTCATATACAGTGCATGGTTCTCATACTGGATGTTGTGAGACTGCGATATTGAGAGAGCTAAGGTCAGGTGTTGGACAAGTATTATACACACACACGATCTAAGGCCACTGGTGTTTTTTGGTGCTCTACTGATCATGGTTGGGCTGTGGAGAGGGGGGCTATAATTTGGTGTGGCTGCTATATAGGCCTGAACGTTGTGACTAGCCTCCACCTACGTGCCATGCGGGTGGGGGACGCTACTCCTAACCTCCTACACATTGACTTGTTGTTGTGGCATACTGAGCTGCCATTTCTTAGAGAGGCTAGTTGATAAGGGATATACTCCTTAGTCATGAGAGTGATGGCAGGGACCTATGAGCTGAAGGCCACCACTTCGAGGTTGCGGTTTAGTGACCAATTTGCTAGCACTTGCCATGGTCTTATAATATTGCCTTCTCTGATTTGCGGTTTATGTATGATTACCTTGATGTTGCACGGTTATGCTTACAAATTGACAATCCCTTGTCACTTTGGTTGCCTAATCTTGACTACCCCTTTTCTGTTGTATTTTGTTAGTTGATGTACTGATAGTAGTCTAACTTCTAGTATGTAGACCTAAGTTTGTTGATGGTCGAGGTATGCCCCAAAGACTGTGTACAAGCATTTTTTATCAACATAATTTTTTACATTGGATAAAAAAAAAGGAGTAGTATCAAATTCAGAAAATTAAAGGCAATTTAACATCATTCAATGCAAAAACGATGTCAAAATAGAGCTAAAATATATCAAGAATGATGGGTCCCTACTCTTGTGAGTCACGTGTCCGATGTCCTAAGTGACATCTGGACGCGCATCCCATAAGGGTGGGAAAAGAACTCACTTTACCTATTTCCGAATACATTTGTGGAAAAACTCAAGGTGGAATTTCAATTTGACCTTTTCAAAACATTTTGTCCACTAGTACTTATAGCCTAAGTCTCTAACTGCTTCTTAATCCTTGATAACCAATTCTTGTTGAAAACTGTTATTTAGTTGAGTTCAGTAACTAGCTCCAACTAAGTAACTGTTCAATGTACTGGCTTAACTTCTTCTTTGTATTGTCTGTGTTTTCAACTTCGTCTATGTTTGGCGCTTCGTTTATCTTTTACACTTCATCTGTGTTTTGCGTTTCCTTTGTCTTTTGGGCTTTTGCGTCTTTTTTGCATCGTCTGTGTTTTGCGCTTTGTTTGCCCTTTGCGCTTCGTCTGTCCTTTGTGTTTCATCTGTCTTTTGCACTTCTTCTATATTTTGCGCTTCGTCTGTCTTTTCCTTGTGTCTGTGTTTTCCTTTCGTCTGTGTTTCCCTTGCGTCTGTGTTATGATGTCATCTCAGACGATGCGTCTTTACCTTACGTCTGTGTTTTCCTTGCGTTTGTGTTTTCCTTGCGTCTGTGTTATGACGTCATCACAGACGATGCATCTTTACCTTGCGTCTATGCTTTCCTTACGTTTGTGTTTTCCTTACGTCTGTGTTATGACGTCATCACAGACAATGCGTCTTTACCTTACGTCTGTGGTTTCCTTGCACATTTCCCTTTTTCTAAGGACCCTAACTTCCAATCTAAATTTTCAAAAATTTGATACTATATACCATCGGAAAGCTAAGAGGATGAACTACCACTTCTAATAAAAAAAATTTGTCCAATTCAGCCTAGATTAATACGAATTTTCCCCTGAAGTTAGGATACAAATTTTATCCCTATAGATGCTTGAAATTTCCATGCGGAAGCCTTAAAGAAAAATCATGAGCAAAACATAAATCATGAGCAAAACATACATATATTTCCTTAATCTTCAATCAATTAGAGTTTTACAATGCTTTAGTGGACATTTCGAGCCCCCTTGTATCATAATTCAAAATACAGAGTTTATAAAAACTAAAATCACTCAAAATGCGACTAAAGCATTGGTTTATATGATCTAACTTCAAAACAAACAAAACAAAATATGCAGACTGGAGTGATGCCTTGACTCTTGACCTACTCAATCTTTTACTCATCACCTGAATGGGAGGAGGAGATTGGGGGTGAGCTTAAAGCTCGTGGGTAACAATTTTATAATCGGTAACAAGCAAAAACCATTGAAAACTCTTACAATCATAGCAATTTCTCATGAAAATCTATAAAACATATATTTCTCGAATTCTCAACTTGTCAAACCCCTATCACAACTCATATAAGTCAAGCATTCATCAAACTTGTCATCACATGTAAATGCATAAGCACATCATTATGGTTTGGGTAAGTCCATGAACATGACGAACTACACAATTCCACATAATGGTCCTATGTAGTCATAAACTCGAGGGAGTCCATGAAGGAGCTCCGTGCCACTAGCGGGCAGGCAGGAGAAACCTTTAACTTGGTCAACGTGCAAGTGACATTTCTTGAAGGACTACCACAAACCCACATAACATGTAATTTATGAATTGTAAACCAATTTTCCCAAATGGCACATTTGAAAAACTTGTTTTTCAAGGGCATGCACTATTTATATGCAATTTCATCATCATGTCACACTTCATCAACCAAAATCACATAACAATCATATAACCATTTTAAAGGACAATAAATGCACATTTTCAAGGTAGTTAGAAAATCATTTAATTCCATTTATTTGAAAGAAACTTTAATAGCTTATTGACTCAACTATAAAAATGTCACCTACCTAAAATCCTTGCTTATAAACTTGTTTAGGGATTTGCTTAAGGATATCTTTCCTCTTGCTCCCTTGGCCTCTCTTGATCCCCTCCTTGATTTCCTTCATAAAGGACAAAATTCCCATTCAATAGTAATTCAAATTTGAGAACCCATAGAACTAAAAGCATGAAATTTACCCTAGAATACTTAAACCCATACATTTCCCAAGCTCTTTGAACCAAAAACCTTTCAAAACTCCAAAAGATTAAAATCGACTTACCTTGAATCTTCACCAACTAATGAGATTTTTGGCTCTAAGGAAAGCTCTTCCCTTCCTCTTTCTTTTCCCCTTCTTGAATAACCTCAAACTCTCTCTTTAAGACTAAGAAAAGATGTAACCTAGTCCAAAACTCTATTCTTTCTCAACTTCACCGAAACCTCTCTTCTTCTTTCTCTCTTTTTCTTCTTCTTTCCTTCATTTACGTTTTTGGTCTTCTAATTTACAAGAAAACATTTTCCTCTTCCTATTCTACCTTTAATGGGTAAGAAAATTCCACCTTACCCTTCCTTTAATGCCTTAGTGCTTCTAACCTTAAGTAATCCACCCAAAATAGCCCTTTATGAATTTTAAAAAAATTTTAACTCCTGAAATTCACTTATCCAAACCTCATAATTATTTAAATCATGCTTAACTAAAAAAAATTTGGAGGCCAACATTTCTCCCCCTCTTAAAAATAATTTTGTCCTCGAAATTCTTACCTGAATCGTTGAAGAGGTGTGGATACTTTTCCCTCATGGTCTCCAAGGGCTCCCACGTGGCCTCTTCCACAGAATGATTTCTGTAACATCCCATTATCTTTGGGAGGTTAAAATAGTAAATATGAGTTATTAATGAGACCTTAGAAAGGCATTTTCATGCTCATGCATAAAATGGTATACACATACACATGCATAGTGATTTTTTTTGCACATAAAGTTAAGTGTACATGCATTCATGAATAATTTTGGGTATAATTGGATTGAATTGTGATTTTTGGAAAATTGTGAATTTTTGAGAATTATGAATGTTTCTACATTGAAATATTATTGGTTAGTAGAATTGTGAGATTTATGAATTTTGATGAATTGTGAGACTTGTGAATTTTGGTGAACTTAGGATTTATGTTGTAATTTATAGAGTATTATGGAAAATAGAAAAAAGAAGAGAAGAAATCAAATGAAGATTTAGAGATAGTTGGATTGTAAAGATAAGAGTTAAAGGGAAGTTAGTTCAAAAGGAACTAAATCAGAACTTAGACCTTAGGAAAGTGACAAGTGTAAAGTTGCTTTTATTATGTGTCAGAAGTAAGTTTGAGTAATCCGAGAGTTAAAAAGGGGTTGGTACTTTTCCCAAGTTATTTCTCTATTATCATCTTCTTCGAATTTCTTCCCATACACAGAGTTTTCCATCAAACTCCTTCCGAGAGTTAACTCTGATTTTTCATATCCCTCACCACTTCCTTTACTGCTAAAGTGTTTCTTCTGTCTTAAGAAAAACCAAAAGTTGGTTAGTGTTCACAGAGGAGTATGTAATTTTGTATGGAGTCAGGGCTTGAAGATAGTTGAAGCTTTTGGAGTCTTTAACGAGTAAGTAGTGAATAAAATTGTTAGAGTTGTGGACTTTGGAACTAAAGTTGATGAATTTACTTTTAGTGCATGATCATAGCATTTACGACTATTTATATTTTTGAACACTGTGTTAAGGGGATGAAAATTTGAGGATATGGTGTTATTTGGGTTTTGATGAATTATTAGTGATCAGGTGTTGTGGAAATGGTTCTTGGAGTTGAAATAGTAATGCAATGATGTATAGGATTAGTGTAGAGAGTTAGATATGGAAAGGTGATATGCTCTGCTTCTTCACTGAGCATGTATGAATACATAGGTGTTTATACGAGAGTTGATGAAGACTTAGAGATGTTCAAGAAAAAGGTTTTTGAGTTGAGGAGTATATCCACATCGTCTGTGTTTCATCGCCTGTGGTTGATTTTCCTTCATCTTAAGTTGACCACATATCGTCTGTGTTTTATCGTTTGTGGTTGACCTTTTTTCGTCTTAGGTTGATCACATATTGTCTGTGTTTTATCGTCTGTGGTTGACTTTTCTTCGTCCTAAGTTGACCACATATCGTCTGTGTTTTACCGTTTGTGATTGACTTTTCTTCATCTTAAGTTGACCATATATCGTCTGTTTTTTACCGTTTGTGGTTGACTTTTCTTCGTCTTAAGTTAACCACATATTGTCTGTGTTTTATCATTTGTGGTTGACTTTTCTTCGTCTTAAGTTAACCACCTATCGTCTGTCTTTAGGCACTTCGTCTGCCTTTTGATATTTCGTCTGCCTTTTGACGCTTCGTCTGTCTTTAGGCACTTCGTCTACGTTTTGATATTTCGTCTGCCTTTAGATACTTCGTCTGTCTTTTGACGTATCGTCTGTGTTTCATTTCGTCTGCCTTTAGACACTTCGTCTGTCTTTTGACGTATCGTCTGTGTTTCATTTTGTCTACCTTTAGACACTTCATCTGTCTTTTGACGTATCGTCTGTGTTTCAATTCGTCTGCCTTTAGACACTTCGCCTGTCTTTTGGCGTATTGTCTATGTTTCATTTCGTCTGCCTTTAGACACTTCGTCTGTCTTTTGGCATATCACCCGTGTTTCAATTCATCTGCCTTTAGACACTTCGTCTGTCTTTTGGCGTATCGTCTATGATTGCCATTTCGTTTGCCTTTCCACATCGTCTGTGTTTTCCATTTGTGTACTCATTGATTCATCTGCTTTTGCTTTGTCTACTTTCTGCTTATATGACCGAAATTTCTTCTTCTGTACACTATAGTCTAATACTATCGTCTGGTCATTTTTTGACCCTTCAGACGATAGAATTTGTCTTCAAGGTCTTCACAAAATTGGTAGATCTCGAAGTCCTCTTAAGATTATCTTAATCCAGCATCTATAGAGAGAGTTATGCCAATTGTCCCGAGATAGGTTTGGTATGATTGAGGAACACTTTCCTAAAAGAGTGTATGATCGAATTATTTAAATTGCACTCTTTGATTTAACGTGAATAGTAGACTCAAAATTCAGAGTTTGGAGAAAAATCTGAAATGGCTCATTAGGTTATGAAATTGGATTCAAATGGTTTGTTGAGGTATAAACCCTATGAACAATGCTAGATAAGTGAGTTTCGATATTTGATTACGTTTGTGATAACCTTGATGGAAGGATACCCGAGATTGTCATGAACATGCATTGTACATAATTCATTCCATATATGTGCATTAATGAACACGCATAATTATGTAGATTGTGATATATGTGTATGTTATTTATAATAGAGGAACAATTGGAACGTCAACTTCCAGACGTTGCCGGCACTTCCAGGCATTAGCTTCGGGAGCAACTAGTGAGTAACCTAGATGGTCTCACTTAAATTTTGGTTGTTTAAATTTTGTTTGAAATGATTGAATGAATGTGGCTTGAATGTTGATTCCGGATAATGAAGGTCCGATGACTGTGATATTGGATTGAGATATCGAAGTGTTACTTATATGTGAATGTGAAGAAATAAATGTTACTCCAAAATTCTATTGAATGTTGGACTAAGGTCCAAAGATGATTGTGTTTTGACTGGGAATGTGACTGATTTCAAACAATGATTAAATGAATATGTGAGATGCCATTCATTTCATGAATGCATGAAAGATAAAGGCAGTTGTGACCAGAGTTGCTAGTAAAAGAGCTTAAAGCTCAGAATGTGATAAGAGCCTTTGGCTCAGTTGTGCATGTACCTGGTATCCACTAAGAGATATGGGACATTAATTCAATACAGCTCAGTATCTATAAGGGATATGGGCTAGTAAAAAGTTACTTGGTCACAACAAAGTAACAATGAGACTGAATCACGTACATTGCATTTATATGTGATATGTGTTTTTTACTTGAATAAAATGACCTACTGATTGTTTTGAAAGTGAGTATGCCAATATATGAAAAATATGTTACGTGTATTGATGTGATGTATGAATTGAGTGAACCATCAACGATGGTTACCTCATTGAGTTTGTAAAACTCACCAAAATTGCAACGTTATTTTTTTAGGACCAAGAGACAACTCTAGCTACTGAAAGGCTCTACCAACCATGTGGATTGTGATTGGCAAGAGAAGTCATGGCTCAAAGGTCAGTCAGCTGGGGTTTTTAGATAGATTAGTTAGATTGTACATATTTTCCTCATTCATGTAGTACTACTGTATTAGGTTTTTGATGATGTACATATGGAAATTGTTAAAAGTCACAATGTAGACAATCAAGCTTTTATGAAATGAAATGAGGAAAAAGTTGGTTTTAAAATATTGTGGTTTTTTTATGATTTTTTATAATGAATAATGATATGATGCCATGTGAAGTTAACGTAGTGATCGAACGTAGCTTGTCTTTATCATAGGATATGTACCGGAATGACCTCCGGACGTCCCAGTTTGTACCCTGTGGTAAGGGGTGCTATGATGGTTAAAGTTATTGAAGGACTATGACTTGATGATAGACTACCACCTGAGGAAAGCTAATGTAGTAGTGGATGCCCTGAGTAGGAAGTCCACTATGGCACATGTAGAGATAGTGTACCTTCCTTTGTTAAAGGAATTAGCCAAACTTCGGGTGACATTGAGACAAGCTGAATTTGGATGTATATTGGCTAACTTTAAGGTAAGGCTAGTGTTAAATGAGAAGATTAAGGAATTGTAGGAACAGGATGGGTATTTAAGCAGGTTTCGAGAAGAGATTAAAAGTGATAAACCTTCTGAAATAGAGGTAAGGGAAGATGGATTGATGGTGGTAGGAAACAGACTATGTATTCCTAATAGGCAAGAACTGAAAGATGGAATTCTTGATGAGGCACACAATGCGCCTTATGCTATGCACCCAGGAAGTACAAGAATGTATAGAGATTTGAAGGAGCATTTCTGGCGGAAAGGAATGAAGAAGGATATTACGGAGTATACTAAGAGATGCTTAATGTGTTAGTAAGCCAAGACTGAGCACCAAGCACCTTCAGGCAAACTTCAGCCTTTGTCTATTCCAAAATGGAAGTGGGAGAAGATTACGATGGATTTTTTGATGGGATTACCGAGAACTAATAGAAAACATGATGCAATATGGGTGATTGTAGATAGGCTAACCAAGTCAGCACATTTCTTGCCAATTAAGCAGATAGATTCTTTGAATACTTTGGCCAAGAAATATGTGGATGAAATAATCAGGCTATATGGAATTCCCAGCTCTATAGTTTCGGATAGAGATTCCAGGTTCACGTCCAGATTTTGGGAGAGCTTACAGGAGGCTTTGGGAACTAAGTTGCACTTTAGTACCACTTTCCATCCACAAACTGATGGGCAATCGGAGAGAACAATACAGACTTTGGAGGCATTGTCTCGAGTTCAATTCCTTTTGACTCATCAAATACTGAAGGCTCTTATGATCTGTAAATACCTTAGTAGTAATTCCATACAAGTAATGTCCCCATATCTTTAATGCAAAAATTATGGCAGCCAACTCCAAGTCATGGGTAGGATAGTTCATCTCATAAGGCTTTAATTGTCTAGAAGCATAAGCGATCACTTTATCTCCTTGCATCAACATACATCCCAATCCTTTCCTCTAAGCATCACTGTATGTTGTATATCTATCATTACTTGAAGGCAAAGTCAAAATTGGTGCACTCATCAATCTATACCTGATCTCCTTATTCTGACATTCATCTGTCCACACAAACTTCTGATTCTTCCTTGTCAATTTGGAAAGTGGAGCAGCTTTCATGGAAAAGCCCTCTACAAACCTTTTGTAATATCCGGCTAAACCCAAGAAAGTCCTCACTTCTGCTATATTCTTAGGTGCTTCCCATTTCACAACTGCTTCTATCTTCCTCAGATATACATGTACTCCGTGCTCTGAAATCACAGGCCCAAAAACACTACTTCCTTTAGCCAAAATTTTCATTTATCAAATTTGGCATACAACTGATTGTTCCTCAATGTATCTAAGGCAATACTCAAATGCTCTTATGCTCCTTATCGCTCTTGGAATAAACCAATATATTATCAATAAAGACAACAATAAATTGGTCTAAGAAAGACTTAAAGACTCTATTCACTAAGTTCATAAAGGCTGCAGGTGCATTCGTTAACCTAAAAGGCATGACCAAGAACTCAAAGTGGCCATACCGTGTCCTGAAAGTAGTCTTTGACCCATCAGTCTCCTTTATCCTCAACTGGTGATAACTCGACCTTAAGTCTATCTTAGAAAAGACTCTCACCCCTTGCAACTGATCAAACAAATTATCTATGTGTGGAAACGTATATTTGTTGCTTATGGTGACATGATTGAGCTTCCTATAATCCACACACATCCTCAACGATCCATCTTTCTTCTTCACAAAAAGGACCAGAGCTCCCCAAGGTGAAGAGCTCGACCTAATGTAACCCTTCTCCAATAATTCTTTCAATTGCTCCTTAAGCTCCTTCAACTCCACCGGAGCCATTCTATAAGGCAGAATCGATGACACAAATGAATGGGTAGAACCCGGATCAATCAAAACAACAATATCAACATCAAACGTACCAGTCATAACTTTTGGAGTGGTCTCTGCATCCTCCCGTGTCATTGCAAATACCTTAGCTGGTGCTTGCCCCTTGGGTCTCCCTGGAAGATTCACTCTTTTTTGCTGGATCAGAACTGCCCACTTCAATTGTAGTCTTGTGTCCTATAGTCTCAGTTCTCCTTGAAGCTTGCATCTGAGTTTTCTCATGTCTTGGGTTTTGAGGGCACTCTCTTACCATGTGTCCTTTTTTCCCACAGTTGAAACAAGCCCCTGTCAGTCGGTGACACTCCGCCCTATGAAACCTTCCATAGTGCTCACATTTGGGAATGAGTGGCTTATCCCCATCTCCCCTCCTACTACCTCCAGCTATTGAGGCTTGATGTGAGACAGTTCTCATTGGTCTAGGCTTGCTTGCATGACTGCTTCTCTCCTCAGACTGCCTAGGAAAGCTTTTGACACTCCTCTCTGGCATAGGAGTATTGTGTCCCCTCTTGAACTGTTCTCTCCCCTTTCTCTTCTTGTTCACAACACTCTTTATATTCTCTATATTTTCAATCCTTAGTGCTGCTTCAACTAGCTGTTGAAAATCACAGAAATTCTGCACCACTACTTTTTCTCTGATGGCTAGGTGCAATCCTAATTCAAACCAACGACATTTAGCTGCCTCAGTCATAATCATCTCAGCTGCATACCTAGACAATTGTGTAAACCACCGCTCATACTCGCTCACTGTCATCTCCCTCTGGGTGAGACTCAGAAACTCCCTCTGCTTCTGCTAAATGTACACCTCAGATAGATACTTCTTCTTAAAAGTAGCTAAGAAGTCCTTCCATGCCAATACTGGAGGTCTCATCTGGCTCCCTAGCACACTTTCCCACCAGTGCAACGCATCCCCCTGAAACAAACTGGCAGCATACACGACCTTCTCTTCATCCTCACTCTCCATCTGATCCAATATCCTATTGGTGTTTCTCAACTAATTCTCAGTTTCCTTGGGATCAGTGGTCCCATAAAAGTCCACTGCTCCATACTTCCTCAATTTGTCGAACTGTTTCTCCTTTTTGACTTGGGCCGAAGCAGAAGATTGTGACATCTGTCCCGTAGCTTGGACAAACGCCTGGGTGAAGGCTTGGATCTAACAGAGGCATCTGCTCCTGTAGAACAGACGACTCCTGGGTTGGGGACTGAGTGTTGGGACCCGATCCGAGAACCGGATCCCAACCGAAAAACGGAACATCGAAAAGCGAGAAATCGCTAGTCGGAATACAAATCGCATCATCAGAGCGAAACGAATAATCGGAAAATTTTGCAT
>JAOSBN010101224.1:0-11314 GCA_027563595.1 Erythroxylum suave
ACTTCTCAATGTATTCCGACTTGGAACCTTGAAATTCGGTTGGAGTGAATTGAGAAATATCCTAAATCTCTCACTTTCAACCATAGCTAATGCATGTTCATCTCCAACAATCATATTAGCCAACAAAATTCTTGATCTCTTATTATCAAAAGTTGTTACGGTTATTTCATTTTTTCCCTTCATAAGGTTAGGGGTAAAAAATGATTGACCTCCTAAAATTATCTTCTTTCTGATACATGATTCACTATGTCTCTTTAAACGGGACTTTCCGCCTTTCGAACCACTTGAGTACAACTTATGACAATAATTGCATTCTGCTTTTTCAATTCTGTCAATCGATGTAGTCTTCTTAAAGTGATTCCAAACATTATTTTTAACTTGACTTACTGGAGTTCTAATTGAACTTCTATCATCACTCAGCGTCGTCAGAATAGAAGTTTCCACTAAAACCTCCTGTCTCGGATTAGAACTCTCGATTGAAGGGATAATATGTTCATCCATCTGATCTGACAAATCAACCATGAAACCACTAGATTCAAAATAAAATATAAGTTACATTAAGTACCAAATCTTATAAAAAGCTAACATTATATCAAAATTATTACTAGTAAGCTAAAAATGGTGGTAGAAATAGTCTAGGTACTTTTCTTAAGCAAAATGATGTTAAGGGAACTTAACAAAACTCATATATGTCTAATCTATAAAGCAATATATCCAAACTCAATGAATAACTTTCGTACCATTTCTTGTTGTATTATAATGTATAAACTTATTCAAATCTTCTATAATCCATACTTAAGGTGGCATTTAAAATGTTGATAAATCATTCATACAAGGCCTATACTATTAAAAAATCAATTTGAGATAACATCATTATGGTGTATAAATTATTTAAGGAGTATGATACTATATCCTCAATCAAGAGCTACTTGGTCAAGATAGACTTCTTGAAAGTTTTAGATACAATAAAATTGGAGTTCATTCACAAATACTTGTAGTTATTTAACTTCCCTAATCCCTCCTTTGTTTGTGGAATGAATCATGGCCTATATCACTATTGGTTTCACTTCCAAAATGTTTATTAGATCTAGTGGAGTTAGATAGGGGGATCCTTTATTCCTCTTGTCAATTAAAGCTTTAGCTAGGTTACTGTAATACAGCAATGTTAATAATTTTCATTACAAGTGTAAGGAGCTACAAATTAGCCATGTGGCCTTTGCAAATGATTTATTTTATGGAACTAACCTTGATTACTCACAAACTTTGATGATAACCTTAAACATGTAGCCTAAGAGCCAATTGAATTTAAACATGTTCCCTAAAATACTAAACATGTTCCCTAAAACTTTAAGTTTGATTGTGATTACCAAGAGATTGTCAATGGACAAAGGATATATGGGAAGCATTCAATCAACATTCAACACTCAAAAATTACCACAACAATCAGCAGCAATTCTCAATCCATTCAATCAACATTCAACAATCACCAATTCTCAATCGGCAACAATTCAACAATCACCAATTCATTTACACTTTACAACGATTGGGATTTGGGTCACAGGAAAAACAATCACCGCACTGCCACCAACAATCACCAATTCATTCAACAATCACACACACACCTACCTTCACTGATAAAGATAGAAAATGGCGATGGTGCGACACCACTTGCGACGGAGGATGGTGTCTGGGTCATGACTCACAATGAGATAAGTGGCGGGTGACGGGTCAGCAAGTCGGATGGAGAGAAGATGACGAGAGCCACGAATGAAGACTGAAGACGAGAGCTGGAGGTGGAGGGAGATGCTGAGAGTCGGAGGCAGAGCACCGGAGGCTGAGAGTCGGACTGTCGGAGACGAAGAGTCAAAGACGAAGGGTGGGAGGCGGAGGCGATCTCACGTCGTCTAGGACTGGGAGCTGGAAGGTTTTAATCTTCAAAGAGAAAACGACGAGGGACAAGAAAACGAAGGGTGGGAGGTGGAAGCGAGGCGGTGGCTGCGAGGTTGGGAGGCGGAGAAGAAGAGTGGGAGGGACGACTGACAAGGGAGACTGGATCTGGGACTGAAGGCTGCGAACTGAGTGCTTTAACTTCACCGGAGGGACGACTTCATTTTCTCCTTAATTTCTAAGTTTTACCAGCGACAAAACGACATCATTTTGTCACTAGCAAAACACATTATTTAGTCCATCATACGACGTCATTTTATAATAATAAAATGACGTCGTATGATCCCTACCGACCGGCCCGTGGTTCGGCCCACCCATCCTCTTCACGGGTGGTGGGCCGGCCACGGCCCATCCCTCCCTAACCCGTGGGCTATGGTCCATGGGCTATGGCCTGGCCCGTCCAATTCACGGGCCATTTTTTTGACCCGTGGCCCGGCCTATGGGTCGATTTGACCAGGCCAAACCAGTTGACTTTGGGTTAGGCCAGGCCGGGCCGGGTTACTTTTGCCATTCCTAACTGGCTCGTCCTTCTCTGTCACGATCGTGGCCTATTGTACCATGATCATGACCTATGTCTTTAGCTCAAAACTCCTAAAATCTTCTTTGCTCTTTACCGTTTACTTTAAAATACTAACAAACCTATCAACGTACCTCAAAAATATAACTTAAAGACTCATATTAACCCTTAAAAACATTTAAACATCTAAACTAACACAATTAACCCATAAACACACACTCAATACTCAATTTAAGACTAAATACTTAACAAATTAAAACCTAAAATACAATGCAATTCACAACTATCAACTTCCCTACACTTAAACGTTTGCTTGTCTTCAAGCAAAGGAAACGACAACACAAATACACAATGCAATAATGCGGCAATAGCTTTAACATCATGAAATAAATTTGATTTAAACACAATCTGACAGGTTATATATAATCATTAACAAGCAAAATCTATGTCTAAGGCTTTAGGCTAAATATATAAATTAATCAAGATCTAAGTGTTAATTCATTTACCCTTTTTAATTGTACACATATGTTAATAAGTCTTTGGTCCTTCAGACTTTATAACTGTTCCTAAGTACATTGTCATAGATAAATTAATCAAGATTTAAGTTTTAATTCATTTACCCATTTTAACTGTACACACACTTTAATAAGTCTTTGGTCCTTCGGATTTTGTAACTATTCCTAAGTACATTGTCATGAAAAGTCAAGCTATTTACAAGTCTAGTAGGTTTTTATTAAAGACAACATTTTTTAAAAACTATTATTATTATTAAGCATGGACTTGATCTTTTTACACGGAGGCAAACATTGGTAATGAGTGTCAATCCTGTTACTCGACTAAGTCATGTTTAAATAGCTTGATTGAAACGTTATTATAGCCTTTTTATGCGAAGGCACACATTTGTTATACGTGTCGTTCCGGTTACTTAGCTACATCACATTTTCAACTGGCTACTAGCTCTATTCATAACCTGAAGGTTAGCGAAATAGTGGTTTATTAACAAAACACAAATTTTTTTATTTCTTATTTCTTGCCTACCATATTGTTCTAGCCATTCCTTTTTATGAAAAAATAATAGTAAAGCTACTTAAGTTGAAAGGTCTCAAATTATAGATGAATGTGATAATCTAGAGGGTGTTAAATCTACATTAAGTCCTAATTATGCTGTATATTTATCCAAAGAACCCTAATTCACTAATTTTGTGAGCTAATGATCATTCACAACCTTAAAGACTATGGGAAAAATTAAGTGAATTTCACTCCATCTAAGCCATTGACACATTTAAACGATTCACACAATGCAACCTAACACCATCATATCATATGCAAAATCACATTCTGAAAGCAAAACATAAAATCCCTCCCTGCAGTGGAACAACACATTGTCCTCAATATGAGAAGGAAACACACACAAGACATAAAGAAAGAAAAGAAAGAAACTTAAATTAAATAGGAAATAATAAACATAAAAACTAAAAACTGAACTGAAGACTAATTTAGGAAAGAAAAATTAAAAACAATTGGGTTAGAAATAAATCCTATAGAGAAGGAGATGGTGATGGTGTTGGGGGTGGCAATTGAATGCCTTTAGGCTCAAAATACCGATGGATCCATCGGATATCTGGGCTTTGGCATCGTTGTGTCTGCGCCACCTCTGCTAGAGTTTTGTTGGTTTCGGACATTGCATCCAAAATCTTCTTCCAACCTTGCTCTTCCTCTTCCTCTTCCGCCTATTCTTCATTAGTTGATTCCTCCTATGCCTACCGAGGTGGTGCTGAGCTTAAACTCGCCTGACCCACCCTGATCTAAACATGTATCTTTCGCTGATATCCCTCAGTTCCATGTTTGTGGAATAGATGATCTCAGCCTGAAATAAGTGATGATGGTTGAGGAAGTTAGGGAGGATAACTGTTATCCCCCTCTGTTCCACACCAAAATATTCTGCAATGGCAGACAATATGTATCTCATTCTAAGATTGTTGCTCCGCTTACGCCGAGCCACAACAATAACTTGTAGCACATGCGTGGATGTGCATATTGGAATAATACTATGGTCCATGCACCACAATATGAAAAGTTCCTTGGTAGAACAATTATTAGTTTCTGACTTATCAAAAACCAGCTTACAAATAAATTTGTGCAATAACAAGTGTTCATGGGACCTGATAATGTTGTTGTGTGCATTCTTGGCATAGAAACGCTCAATCCCAATAAGCTCATTCCAATATTGAGAGGGATAAAAATTGTCATGTTGATCAATGATTATGAATTCATTTGGATTCTTAAGGTCATAGGTCAAGGTCATGAAAAATTCTAGTGTAAACTCCTCATAAATAGGGAATTGAAACCTAATGAATTGAGCTCACTGGATCCTCTCGACTAGGTTTTCTATTCGCTTACGCAATTCTTACCTATCCAATATATCAATATCAAAATATTTGGGCACTACAACTTGTCAACACGAAGGGATCAAAAACGAGTACCTTCTTCCTCGATATACATAGGAAATGGTGCTCCAAGTTTGCTATTCGATTCCTTCTCTCTCGTCTCGCGACTTGCTGTTGTTCATATGGCTCTCATTGAGTTGTTTGCTTGATATGTGGCATAATGAGGCAGAGTGTAGGCGAATTTAGGAAGGTTGAAATTTCTAGTGAGACGTGAGAGTGTTTAAATGCTAGAATTCTAGTGAGATAAATTGAAAGTGAAAATGAATGTGAAAATGAAATTAGAACTGAATATGTAGGTGGTAAAATGGTAAAAAGGTAAACATTTCATTAAAAATTCACATCCTCCCCTTTACTATAGTGGCCTGCGGCATGTCACCACATCTAAAATTTTGTCCTTTGCTTATTTTCCAGTCTTTTCTCCTTCACTTCTTGTTCTTTTGTGGCCCTCTTTCACCTCTCTCTTTGTGCTTGCCCAATTATATACAATTCTAGAAACCTATCCTTTTCTCAATTTTATTCAAACAAAAACGAAAATAACCCTAACTACGAAATTTCAAATTCCATAACCAAAATTAAATAGTGAAACTAAGTTTTCCATAGGTTGCCTTCCATATAGCGCTTCTTTTAACGTCAGTAGCTCAACACTCCATTAAGCTCAAGGTGGTTGGAATGACTAGTTTGATAGTAGCGTCGCCATTAATCGCAGAGTCTATATCTGAGCTACCATACTGCAATTACCACCATCTTTGCAATTTTCTTTGCCTCGCCTTCTCCTTTACGAGTGCTTCTTTTGGAAAGCATTTCCTGGATCCTCAATGTCCTCCCATTCTCTTTGAGGTTTGGGTTCTTTAGGATCCACTAGAGGTGGCAGAGCTTCGTACTCTCTGTTGGTCACCTTAAAAGTTATATGGTCAACCCTATTTGCAGATTTAATTTGCCACCATCAATATCAATAATTAAGCGTGCAGTGGCCAAGAACGGTCATCCAAGAATTATTGTGGTGTCCCCATCTTCACTAATGTTCAAAAAAAAGAAGTCCGTGGGGAAGGTAAATTTACCAACCTTTACTGGTACATCCTAGATAATTCCCAATGATTTATGTGAAGTTCTATCAGCCGTCTTAACCAAAAACTTGGTGGGCACTAACTCTCTCAACCCTAATTTTACACTAAAAGTGTAGGGCATACACCTAAATCTGCAAATGCCTTGTCGATAATGATCTTGTTGACACTATAAGGGATGAAAAAGTACCTTGGGTCCTCTTTCTTCGTAGCTATGTTCGATTCATCTTCTAGTGATCGCTTCTTACCCTTCTTTGTGTAATTTTAGTTTTGTCTGTATTTGTTTTGTCACCTCCTCGACCTTGTCCGGTTCAATTTCTTGTAGCTTCTCTGCTTCCTTTCTTCCATATAACTCCCTCTAAGCAAAAAATTGATGCAGAAATATCCATCAGGTTACTTTAATTAACTTGCCCACGAGCTTCGTTGGAAGGTTTTCTTTACCTTCTCCTTTCTCTTCTTCCTTCTCCTGCACTTGAACGGCTCCTCCATCCTGAGTCTGACTTATAACCATGATACGTCCCTTCAGATTGGACTCAGTGTTGTTTGGAAGAGTTCCAACATTTCGAGTCAACATTGCTTCTGCTAACTGGCCCACTTAGACTTCTAAATTGTGTACGGATGAGGCATGATTCTTAGTTACTTGCTCAAATTTTCTCTCGAGCCTCCGATGTGCCTCCTCCATACCTTATATCTTGTCTAAAATCCTGTCTAACTTTTACTCCATCGAGCTTGCTTTATCCTGCTAAAAGCTTGATTGCCCCTAAGGCCTGAACTACCCTTCATTATTGTTGTTTGACCAAGAGAAGTTAAGGTGGTTCTTTTACTTGGGGTTGTAAGTGTTGAAGTAGGGATTGTTACCCCCTCCTCATCTAGATTGCGTCCCCATGTAGTTGAATTGCTCCTGGTTATCCTCTCTTATCAAGTAACAGTCCACTGTATCATGATCTGACTAACCACATAGCTCATACGTCAATTGAACGACTTTAACCTGAGCTGATGATGACGCCTTCATGCTACTGAGCTATTGCGTCAAATTGTCGATCTTAGCTTGCATCTCCGTCATTTGATCGACCGTGACTATTCCCTTCTGCTCTTTAAAAGTCGTATGTTGCCTACCTTACTCGCTCATCCATAATTACTTGTTGCTCATCATCTCTTCTATTAGCTCCTCTACTTCATGAACCATCTTCCGCATCAAAGCTCCTCCCTACGTTGCATCAATTGTGCCTCTAGTAAGTGGACTCTGTTGTAGAATGTCTCCAAAAGAAACTCCCTGGGTAAGTTGTGGTGAGGGCATCTCTTCTACAAGTCCTTGTATCGCTCCCATGCTTCGTAAATTAACCCCCCGTCACTTTGTTGGAAATTTCTAATTTCCTTGATGATCTTTATAGTCTTCATCAATGAGAAGTACTTGTCAAGAAAGGCGCACACCAGTTGCTCCCACGTCATGATGTTAGCGGGGCTTAGTGAATGATGCCAAGCCTTCGCTTTATCTCTAAACTTGAAAGGAAATAGCCTAATCCTAATCGCAACTTTCGACATCTAGTGATACTGAAAAGTATCACAGATCTTGAGGAAGCTCACGATGTGCGCGTTCGGATCCTCATTCACCAATCCATAAATTTGGACGTCTTGTTGAAGCATATTCAGGAGGGCTAGCTTAATTTCGATCAAAACCGCTTAAATAGGTAGTCTAGTCACTCCTTGGTTTACTGGGTTAAACCCTAACCTCATAAAGTCCATGCGGGTCCATTGTTGTCATCTAGGGTTCACTTCCTAATCCATTTTCCTTTGAAATTCCTCAGCCATTGTTGACTTTTCTATCTCTTCTTCTTTTTCTCGCCGAGCTTTCCTAAGGGTTCACTCTAATCGCATGATGTCTAAATCTACTGTCTCAGCCGCACGACTCGAACACTTCATGAATCTTTTGTTCATGCAAGAGCACGATTCCTACGTAAAACGAAAGAACAAAAATAAAAATAAAACAAAAAATTTAAAACTAATCTAACGCCTTGAACAATAGAATTAAACGTCGCCTTTCCCAGCAGCGGTGCCAAAAACTTAGCCGTAAGGTTACACACACTAAGCTTTACTATTTATTAACCTTGGTAAATTTTGCAAGCGCACAGGTCGTTCGTGTAGTACCTAAGGTGTCAATCGTACGAGGAAGCCTAATCTAGTCCTAAAATCTAAGCTCGCCCTAAACTATAATATTACTAAACAAATAACTAATATAGAAATTAAATCAATCAACAATCAATTATGGGAATTTAAAGTGTCAAACTGTAAATAAGATAGCAATCACATAACCTGATCTGAAATCAACCTAGAAATCGCCAAGTGAGCTAAAGGAGATTTTGATTCGAAACTAATGAAAACCTAACGAAATATGCAATTATTGAATTAATGGGTCTAGACGGTCCTAGGGTGAATTACTCTCTCTTGAGTTATAATTCTTAACCCTAATTGATGATCCCTAATTTAAATTATGGAATTGCGATCTCTCGATTCGCAATTGACCCAAAACCTAAATTAGTTTTAAGTTGTCTATTAACCTACTGGGAACCTATCCTCGATCTCTCATTATGGTTTGATTCAATTCTTTATCTATCAATTCACCTAACTCTCGTTAGTCAAAATTGATTATTTTCACCTGGCTCACCCTCTCAGTTTGTTGTCGAATTATTAAAAAAAAAATTTGAATCACAATTAAATCAATAGAAACACAATCAATTAAATTTTATTAATCTCAAGAATCAAAACCCAAAGGTGAGTATAAACACAAACTCAATATCCAACACAACTATTCTCAACATCAATTTCAATTCTATACATGAATAAAATTGAAATAAATGGAAAACACTTCGGGAATGCAGTTGCAAAGGCAGCGACAGCAGAAAACCACCTATTCTCAGGAAGTATGTCATGTCTAGCTTGTCTCCATATCTCTATTCCTTCGTCTCCTTTCTCAATCTCTTGATTTCTATCTAGGTTTTTGTTTTCTCGGAATTGGCTTAATCAAAGCTCTCTTGCATGACTCTTTAGGCTCTCCTAAGACTACTATTTCTGTCTTGTATCGCTCTATTTATGCTTTAGCAGCCCTAGGTTTAATTCGGAATAGAAATGGTCCAAAAAATCTTGTGAAATTTGAGTTTTCGTGTCAACCCGACGTTAGCTACAATCATAGCCCTTCTGTCACGATCATGGCCCAGGTGCATAATCATGCCCTGAATGAAAGCTCTTTGTCACGATCGTACTCAAAATGAACGATCATGACCTGATTGTTGCTGGCTCATCCCTCTCTGTCACGAACCACGATCATAGGCTATGTCTTTGGCCTGAAACTCCTTGAATCGTCTCTATTCTTCATCGTTTACCCTGAAACACTAACAAACTCATCAAAGTACCTAAAAAAATTAACATTTAAGCTTAAAGACTCACACTAACCCATAAAAACACTTAAACATCTAAACTAACACAATTAACACATAAACACACACTCAACACTCAATTCAATACTAAATACTTAACAAATTAAACCCTAAAACACAATGTAATTCATAACTATAAAATACCACAAGTTTATATTAAAAAATTACTATCACTATATACAAAGAATACTAAACTATAAACAAAATATATCACCACTCCTTAAAGCAGTACCATTAATCTCAAACGTACCACCCTACCTTAATCAATAAATACATTTATATAAAAAATGATCAGTAAATACAAAGACTATCAACTCTACATATAAAACATGTCATTACTATATACAAAAAAACATATCATTTATCCACACAGTTAAGTAATTTTTACTTTAAAATGTAAAACAATAAATATATATGAAAAATGCCTTCACTATATGCAAATAATACCATCATCTGTACAAATAATACCATTACTCCTTGTAAAAATGATCATCTCTCTTTTGTAGAAACAAATCTTCTTTATTTGTTGCAACATAAATTTAATCTCATGTTAATTGTGAATGTCATATATTGTCTAGTTTTTCCATTAAGTTTATAAATGTCTTGCAGTAGGGACTGGATGCAAATATATGAACTTCATATATATTGTTACATCCTAAATAACATGAATAGTACATCTATGATAATTAAATATCTCATCTTCATTTGAATATGGAATATGGAATATTAAGATGTCGCAAATAGCTCCAAGACCATTTTAATTATAGGCATAATAGATAATTACAAGATGCCTTTATTTCAAATTTCTATATATATAAAAAAACTGTTGATCGTTGATCATTAAGTTGCAAAGTCAAAAACTTCTATTTTTATAGGGCTTCACTCATTATTCGTATCTGATGATGCACTCTCATTGTGATCCCAAATGACGATGACTTCAACCTTTTTTTTTTCTTTTTTCCACTTTTATTCTCTTTAGTTACACCGTATCTTTTATCTTTACTGACAAACATGTAATGGACGTAGTATTGATGCTTAAGTAACAACCAAAGACCTAAAATCATATATCTATAGCAAAATGTATAATCACATACAACAGCTAAACAATTGGAGAGAACATAATGCCAACTGAAATTTTAGTTGTCTAACCTATTTTTTCGCAACAGATTCATTCATATTTGTTCACAATGTCAAGAAAATTGGTCAGGTGTTTGAAAAGGGAAACAAGATATCCATATGATATTGTTATTCCAATGGACATACATATTGAGATAAAATTTGTTAGGAAAAGAGAAGTGATCATATCATAAAAAATACAACAATACTTAGAAACCTAATATATCCATGACGCTGATATGAAGGATTGTTATCACTAGTGGCAGTAGCCCAGGGTGGCAAGGGGGGGCTACCGCCACCCTTGAATGTGTATATAAAAACTTTTGTTTATGTTTTATTTAGGTAACTTAAAAGTCAACAAAGGTGAGCTACATGTGGAGTGTGGAGTGAGATGATTAGTTAATGTTTATTAGTAAAAGTAGATAATATGAGTTCTCCGTATCTTATATTTCATATACAATATCTAGTTAATGTTTATTGCTAAAAGTAGATGAATGATGATCTCGTATCTTTTATTTCATATGCAATATCCTTATAAAATTTTAACTTTACAGCTATTTACGATTTTTAGGGTGATCAAAGTTTTATTTAGGTAATTCATTTGTTCAAATTGAGAAGTTATTTATCTTCTCAATTGATAAGGGATAACTTTTGGTTATCTTTATCTTTTAATAATTATTAAAAAATTTAAAATTAAAATTAGATATATGGACAAACTAAAAGTCACAAACTTCTCTTCTTTGAATTTGAAAATTAAAACTCTTGTTTGGCTACTCTAACACTTCATCCCCTTTT
>JAOSBN010101245.1:0-11314 GCA_027563595.1 Erythroxylum suave
AAACAAATTGGCAAAAACGCAATGACTAAGAAAATTGAAGAAATAGCCAATGACAATTGGAAAGAAAAATGCTAGGCTAGGAAAAGTAAAGGATTGCTGAAAAAGAAATAAGCTAAAAAAATGCAAAGATTTGCTGGGGTGCCAGGCTTTTGATTTGTCAGAGGTCGGATCCTGTTTCCTGCTTCAAAACTCCTATTTATAGCCAAAGATGTTGAGTGTCCTACTCCAATTCAAACTTGTGATTTTGATAGAACTTTATCTCACTTAGATAAAGCTAAAGTTTAAATAAACCTCACCTTATCCGATAGAGATAGAGTTTGGCTGGTGTCCATTATTTTATCCTCTCCTTAAATTTGAATTCCTAGACTCCCAATCCAAATCTAACTCGACTACATCCTCTCCTGCTGGACATCGAACTCTAATGGGCCAAGGCTAGTGTCTGGACTTCGAACCATAGGCTTTCTTTGGTCTTCGGGTTTTCGGCCCAAAATAGTAAAAATAGGCCGAACTCATTTTTTGGTGTAAACAATTGGCCCCTGCACCATTGGGCTTAGAAGAATAAGCCTTATAGTGGCCTTTAAGTATCTGGTATATCTTTTGGACATTTTGCAGGTTATACCCAACGGGCATCCACCTATGCTTGGTAATAACTTTAGTAATTCCCCATACTAGGCATCCGAACATAAATCATGGACATCAAAATTTCAAAGGACTTTCTGACAAAAACGTGCCAAACAGCCCACCCAAGGCAACCTCATTCGCTGCACCCCTTCTAAAACGTAACCTCTTCAGTTCTCCAGAAACTCCTATACCGTCAATATATAAAGGCTGCTTCTCGTTCCCTATTAACCACCCGAAGAAACGGTTTTCGAAATCTGCCCAAAGCTTCCTCTCCTCCGCTACTCACGCTTCTGTCGCTCTGTCGTCGTTACTACCGTCGCGTGATATCTTAGTGCTTTGTCTCCTAACACCGTTGAAGCCTACTCGTCTGAAACCTTTCCGTCACCGTCGACACCCATTGGTACGCCTACGCTCCTCTCTCCTCTTTTCCATTCTTATGACTTCTGTTTAACTTTCTCAAATCATGTCTTCTCCAGGAATACCAACATTCTTCTTCTCTCTTCTCTCTACCATCAAAAGCCCCGCGAATCGCTCAACAGAATGTCAGGTATGAATCTTCTCGAACTCTCTCATTTTGATTTTGGGTGATTGCTATATTTCTGGTGACCTCTGAGGTTTCCCAGTGAACCTTGAGGTTTCAGGTGTCTTTGAAATTTGAGGTTTGGGTGTTGGTTGCTTGTTTGGTGTAGTGGATACTGAGGCCTATTTTAGGAGTATTTGCTTGCAGGTAATTTTGGGAACTCCCATTTGCAGGGGAAACTTTGCCAAAATTTTTTCAGAAACTGACCTCCCATTTTTGTTTTGCAAATTCAGAAATCCCTCTAGCTCTCTCTGTCTCTACAGCCTTGGTCACCAAACAAGTATAGACCCCTCTTTTGCGTCTCTTTGTCCTTCAAAACATTCCTCTGGCCTAAACATATTTATTTATTATTCAGGGCGACCTTCAATAATGCCTAACCATTTCCCCGTCCTCCCTAACTCCTCCGGGCATGCCCTTTTCGCTGCTTAAGGGAGAAACCATTCTCCTTCGGCATGATTCCTTCGCTGCTCCTGCAAACGCCGCTCCTGGCAAACAATGGATGTGGATTCCCAATGCGTCGGAGTATAGCGCTTGGGTGGCCAGGCTGCGACCACATTTCGAAAGTCACTGGAGGCAGGTTGGTGTGGCTGACCTTATCGAGCTGTCTCTGCATTAGCAGTATTTTGACAAGGACCTGATCATGGGAGCCCTGCGCTTCTAGAGCTACGGTTGCAATTCTTTCCTCTTTCCGCATGGTCTAATATCGGTGACTTTGCGGGACGTAGTGGCGATTACTGGCCTCCCTTTGTAGGGAGAAGAGGCTACTTCTGCTGTTTTCTCAGAGGAAGACAGCTCTTGGGAGGAGGCATTAGTTTCTCTGCACACCGCCTTTTCTTTCAGTGGGGTGAGCATCTCTTAACTTGGTTATTGCCTGCTTCTCCTCTGTTTTCCAGCATTCCTAACCACTCGTTTTCCTCCTTTGCATGTAATGAGGCAGGTTAAGGATTTGGTCCTGCCAAGTCAAAATTGGGCTCTGATGTGGTACTTGGTTGCCAAGTACATTACTTGTTCCCCAGCTAGACGGCTCACTAAAGAGACCAAGAACTTGACCCTCGCACTCCACCAGGGTCAACAGGTCTCTCTAGTCAATATTTTCCTCGGTCACTGTTACCGGGGACTATATGTGGCTGTCACCTTGGAGCCTTTCAAGGAGCTACCACCATCGGCTTGGCTTTTCGAACTATGGCTCCTCCTATATTTCCCACCCCTACGCTCTTCGGCTTTGACTTAGAGGGATGAGGTCGCCCTTGGGGTTGTAGCTTCTTACTGCCCTTGCCCCCTACCTCAGGAGGAGGTAGTAAGATATTTTCTGAACTTGAGGGGATAGGGTGCCCCTCCTATGTTTCTTTTCGACCGCAGGGAGGAATGGGATGTCCTCCCAATACATTTACAACGGTATATGTCTGGCATGCTTGAGGAGCATAAAAAAGATTGGCCTTTGGTTTGTGAGGCTCGGCATCTTTTAAGTGGGATCTCTGCTATATTGAAGGGGGTGGCAAGCAGTTGGGGCTCTGCTGTGAAATTTATATGCCGCAGCTATGGTGTCGTCAATTCGGTTTGATGCAGGGTTATCCGGATGCTATCCAGCATCTTTCTAAACCAGATGGTAGTAAGGTCTCTTTGTTAGAGGCTGAAATTAAAGAGTTCATTGAGAAGCACCAGGAGAAACTGTCGGACACTGGGATAATGCCAATTGTCTATGTTGACAGGGATCCGGCCTCGATGACCGACTCTTTCGATTCCCGGTGGGGGCATGTTTCTCAGATCTTCATTCTTTCTCCGCCTGATCAAGGTATGTTTGGTAATTTTCCATTCACCTAGGGCTTCATGCTGATATTTGACCCTTTCTTTTGCTTTCAGGTGTTCTTTCTCCCTTGGCTTCTAGAGGAAAGTTGTCTGCTACCTAGGGCAAAAGCAAGGTCCGGAAGGCTGATCAAGGTAAACTCCCTTCTTTTCCATTTCTTCCTTCATCTGTTTCTCCCTGATTTTGTCTGTGGTTTGCAGCTCCCTTAGGTGAAAAAACACCTAAGCAACGTAAGGCCTCCTCCAGTGTCAAAGCTAAAAAGACACTGGACAAAAAGAAAACTGCTTCTGCTGGTTCCCGTAGGTCTGGAAGGTTGGCTAGTCAGCTAAAATTCAAAGGAGTCATTGGTACTTTGGAGGTCTCCAGTGATGAAGGTTCAGAGGGAGCAGGTGAAGAGGCGGAAGTCCTGAGCTTCCATGAGGTCACCCCGGGTTTGGAAGTTACTGGTGGCCAACAGGACACTGAACCTGTGGTCACTGAGAACATCATTTGCACCAGGACCCCCGGTGACCAGGCCCCTTCTCCCACAGCGGTATGGACTTTGTCGTGCCAGCCTCCTTTTATGATGATTCATCCTTGCTGACTTGTGTTTTTCCTTTGCAGGCTCTGATGTCCATTAGTGTTGCAATAGAGGAAGAGCTATCTTGGGAGGACCCCTTGGCTATGATGGACCTAAGTGTCTTCGATCCTGCTCCCACTATCCCCATTGTGGTGTCTCCAGAGGAAGCAGCTGCTGCTAAGGAAAAGGTGAAGGTTTTCTTCTCTTCTAATTTTGACTCGTTAGATGAGGCTATTGTACAGGAATCGCTTGAAGCTATGGAGGTTTTCTGTCCTCGGATCTCTTGGCCACCGAAAAGGTGGTGCTGAACTCTTTGAAAGATAGAATCAGTAGCTTGCAAGCCCAATTCTCAGCCTGCTCCAGCCAGAGAGAAGACGCCAATCTCTAAATGAGTCACTTCAAGGCTCTAAATGCTTCCTACGGCCTTTAGAAGAAGGAATGGAGACCCTTGCTGATGACATCAGGCAGTCCAAGTTGGCGGCTGACAACCACATTGCTCAAATAAAAACTTAGGAGGAAGAGATTTCGGCACTTCAAGGAAAGGTCGCTGCTGCTCGGCAAGAAGTATCAGAGCATTGGGCCTCCTTAGTGGGCAAAAGGGAAACCTTGAAGGTGCAGAAGCAGGAGGCCACTGAAAGTGGTGAAGAGCTAAAGAAGCTCTATTCCTCCATTGTGGTGTGCTCCTCCAATCTGAGGGGCGCTGAAAGAACAATTCATGACTGCCTAGTCCAATGGGACGAGATCCGTCATACTCAAGATTCCTTTCTGTAACCTTTGTGGACTGTACATGTAGCCTGCTCTAGAAGCGGCCTATTTTGAAAAGATTTTTGTATTTGGCTTCACGATATTTGAACTTGAATGAATGACTGACACGCCAAAATTTCATTCCATTTATTTATGTTAAACTGATTATTCTTACACAAATTTGGGCAGCCCACTCCACAACAATTTTCTCAATGGCCGCCCATCGATGCGAACATTTAAACCTGACTCGTTTTGGTTGTTTTCCCACATGGTGGGATAGTATCTCTTCAAGTACTTGCCGTTGATGTACTTGCTGTGAGCTTCTCCAGATAGGCTTGATAACCAATAGGCGTTCTCAGGAAATACTTTGTGGACTCTGAATGGCCCTTCCCAGTTTGCTGACCATTTCCCGTACACCCGATCTTTGCTTCCGATGGGTAGTACCAACTTTCAGACCAAATCGCCTTCATCAAAATCTTTCCTTCTTACTTTCTTGTTATAGGCTCTAGCCACCTTCTTTTTCTGTAGAGCCATCTTATTAAGGGCATCCATCCTCACGTGGTCCAACTCCTCTAGCTCCATCATCATGGCTTGTGAGTAGTCTTCTGGCGTCAAATTATTCTGCCATGCAACTCTTAAAGAGGGCACCACTACTTCCATAGGTAATACGGCATCATGTCCAAAAGTCAATGAAAACGAGGTCACCCCAGTTGCACTTCGTTTCGATGTCTTATATGCCCATAGAGTCTCCGAGAGAAGGTTGTGCCAGACCCTGGGATTGTCTTCCATCATCTTTTATAGAATTTTAATTATGATTTTGTTTAAAGCCTTGGCTTGTCCATTTGCCTGAGGATAATATGGACTTGACCTTAGTAATTTAATACCGTGATCCTCTGCGGATTCTCTGACTAACTCTCCAGTGAACATTGTCCCTTAGCTAGTGGTAACTGACTCAGGGATCCCAAATCTGTGGATCAAATTTTCCTTGATGAATTAAATGGCTTCTTTCTACTTGATTTTCTTCATCGGTAGAGCCTCCACCCACTTGGTGAAGAAATCCGTTGCCACTATGATGAAAGAATGGCCTTTGGATGACGCTGGGTAAATTTTTCCAATCAGGTCAATGGTGCACCCACGAAAGGGCCAAGGCTTGATTATACTTGTCAATTCCTCGACTGGTAGTCTCTGGATTTTCTCGTGTCTCTAACACTGCTTACAGCCCTTAGCATACCTGAAATAGTCAGCGAATATCTTGGGCTAGTAATAACCGTGTCTACGAATCAACCAACGCATTTTCTCTCCGGATTGATGAGCACCACACATACCTTCATGCACTTGTTTTAAGACTTTCATTGACTCCACTGGGCTTAAACATCAAAGGAGGAGGCCATCGGCACTTTTCCTGTACAGAGTGGCTTCGACTAGGAGATAGTTCAGTATCTGCATCTTGATTCTATAGGGTGTCATTCCTTTTGGATTTTTCAAGTATTCTCTAATAGAGCTCCTCCAGTCACCTGCGCACTCTACATCAGTATTGAACACATCCACTGGCATCCCTCGACCTTCGATGGCAGGATGATTTTTCTTCTAGATAAGGACAAACTTATGCATCAACTCATCAGACATCTTTATTCCAGAAGCCACCCTAGCCATCGAATCTGCCTCCCAATTGTCTTCTCGTGGAATGTAGAATAGATCCGCGCACTCGAAATTGTCTAACAATTGAACCGCAATATCAAAATACGGTGCCAAAGAAAAACTAATGCATTTGTATTCGCTGTTTAGTTGTCTGATGACCAGTTGTGAATCCTCATATATGGCTAAGTCTTTGGCATCGAATTCTTTGAGGATCTCCAACCTAATTATTAGAGCTTCATAGTCAGCTTGATTGTTGGTGCATGGAAAATTGAGATTGAAAGAGAGCGTAGTTTTGATACCTGCTGGGGATATGATAATGTCTCCTGCCCTAGCGACATTAGTTGTGCTAGACCCATCGAACATTAAAATCTATGGTCCTTTTTCTAAATAGAACATGTTCAGATTCGGTTCTCTAGTGTCGGGGACCTCTACACTCGGATGGTCAGCTAGGAAATTTACGATGGCTTGCTTTTTCACAGACTTCTGAGGTAGGAACTGGAGAGAGAACTCAGCTAATGCAATAGCACATTTTTCTATTCTCCCAGTGATAATCGGCCTTGTCAACATGTACTTGATCACGTCAGTGTTGGACACCACAAGCACCAAATTTCCCATTATGTAATGCCTTAACTTAGTGCACGTGAAATATAAGGCCAGACACACTTTTTCAATCGAAGAATACCTAACTTCGGCATCTTTAAAAGTCATGCTCAGATAGTAAATGGCCTGTTCGTTACCTTTAGTGTTATTCTGAACTAAAACGCATCTGATTGAAGTTTCTGACGCTGCTAAGTATAAACTGAGGGAATGGTCTTTCCTTGGCGGCATGAGCACTGGTGGTGAAGACAAATATTCCTTTATCTTGTCAAATGCTTGCTGGTGTCTGTCCTCCCACAGAAAATCTTCTTCTTTCTTCAGTTTGAGCAGCTCTGAAAAGACCTTTGTCTTGCTTGCCAAGTTAGAAATGAGCCTCTTTAGGTAATTAACCTGACCCAGGAACCTTTGTAGCTCCTTTTTGTTTTTAGGAGGCTTTGCCTGTGTAATCACTTTAGGCTTGTTGTCATCCACCTCCACACCCCTTTGACGGACCAAGAGTTCGAGAAAATTTCCAGCTCTAACTCCTAAGGCACACTTCAGTGGATTGAGTTTAAGTTGGTGTCTCCTTAGTCTCTCGAATCTCTGCCTGAGATGCTCCACATGGTCGCCCTGTTTTTTGGACTTGATGACCACATGATCAATGTAGACTTCGACAATTTTTCCAATAATATCGTGAAAAATGAGGTTCTTGGCTCTTTGGTAAGTAGCTCCAGCATTCTTTAGCCTGAAAGGCATCATAACCCATTCGAATGTACCAATCACCCCTAGACACTGGAATGTTGTCTTATGAATATCATCCTCAGCAATTTTGATTTGATTATAACCAGCAAAACAATCCTAAAATATTAATATTTCATGGTTGGCCGTGGCATCAGTAAGCATGTCACTAACCGACATTGCATACACATCTTTGGGTGTGGCGGCATTTAAGTCCCAAAAATCTACACATACTCTAATTTTTCTGTTTTTCTTGACTACAGGGACTATATTTGTCAGCCACTCTGTATACTTAGCTGGTCTGATAAAACCTACTTTGAGGAGCCTCTTTATTTCTTCCTTCACCTTCGTCTCGACTTCTTTGGACATCCTCCTGTGTGGCTACTGAAAAGGACAAAATTCAGGTTTGATGGATATCCGGTGTTCCACTAAACTCCGACTTAACCCTGACATATCCTTATAATCCCATGCGAAACAATCTTTGTACTCATAAAGCAGCTTGATTATCTCCCCACGTAGTTCTTTACTAATAAGGCCACTGATGTATGTCACTTGGGATCCTCGACAGTACTTAAGTTGACTTCCTCTAGAGGGTCCTTCACTTGGAGTCTCTCATCTTCCATTTTGGGTGGTGCACCTTGTAGCTCCTCTAGATTTATTTCATCTCTTACTATTTTTGGGATCTTTCCTTCATATACTAACTCTGTCCTGAACATCTCGATTTCATGGTTGAATATCAGTTGTTTCCTGGTCTGCTATAAAATTGCTTCTTGGGTGACCCTTGCAGCCATTGGCCACCCATCTTTATTTCCTTGAACTATCATTGGCCTAACTAGCCAGTGTCTTCTTCCATCGACCTACAAGGCCTGATGCTTTTGTCCTTCTCACTGATACTACTTGCTTGGAGTAGCAGATGCTTGTCTTTGGCGAACTTCATCAGCATAGGCCTGCCTTCTTCGTCTGATCCTTCAAAGGTAATTGGTGTGATGTCTCCGTGATAATCGCAGGCGTCTACCAAATTGACTTCAGTACTAAAAGGATTACTGTCTACCTTAACCATCTCCACGTTGTCGCCATTCCATAACAATAAGAACTGGTGCAGAGAAGATAACACACACATGTTTGCGTGAATCCAGTCTCTGCCCAGAAGCAACTTGTAACTCACGTTGGTGTTAATTACAAAGAAAGAAAACACGCACCTCTTACTCCCCACCATGATCTATAGTGGAACTACTCCCAAAGTCCTTGCTATGTCCCCGATCACCACAGTCACTACTAAGTCTGTAGCGATGATGTCCTCTTCTCTTTTCTCGAGTCCTAATAGTACTTTCAGGGGAATCACGTTTATAGCTGCTTCATTGTCTACCAGGACTCTGTTCAGTGGTTTTCCATTGACGCAAGCCCGTATGTACAGTGATTTACTGTGACTCATAATCAACGGCTTATCGAGCGTCAGAGCTTTACTCCCTTTGGTGTCCTGTGTTTCCTTTGAGAGCTTCTCTACTGAACTTTGTTCTTCTTCTGCAGCCGACACTTTCCCTTCCTTTGTCGGCCTGTCTTTTGTCTCATTATCGAGATTGACCCGGCAGAAAATGGCTGATAATAACACTGAAGCGGCTCCCAAGTAATACACAGGGACCTCAACAACATTGAAGTAGCCGTCTTCCTGGTCTTCGATATCACCATTCTCGGTTGCTTTTCTTCTGAACTTGTTACTTTGAATCTCTCCTTCACAGTGCTCAACCATCTGCTTGGTCATGTTGACTAACTCCTTCCCTCTAATAAGTATCGCTTGCTTTTCTGCCAAGTGAGCCATGGTCTGCATCTGAAGTCTCGCCTCCAGTTCTTCTTTTTCTCGAAACGGTCTCTCGGCCAACTTCTTGCATTGTGACCACCTTTTTCTTGTTCTAGTGTTTTTCTGTACATCAGTAGGTATTTCCTTCTTTTCCTTCCTTCTGCTTTCCACCCGAATCCACTCTTCAGTTGTCCTAGGCATCGGTGGCTTGACAAATTTCGGGTAACCACTAGTATTGGCAGCTGACTGGTCACTAGCTTCGTTGTTATTTCTGATGATCCATCTACTGAGCCTTTCTAGTGCATTGATTCTTTCTTTAGACGCAATGGTGAGGCCGTCTTCCCTTTTCCACAGGTTCGAATTTTTAGGCCTCCACACCTGATTCATATGCTCTTCCCTCCTCTTTTGGTTGAGCCAAGTTCTCATATCGATACTTACCACGTTCACTGATCCCACCGGGAATGGATTCTTGTCAATGAGTATTGCCTCCTTTGGAAACTTGAGAATCTTTCTGTTGATGCGATCTTGAATCACGGTCCTGAAGGCCCAACATATGTTGGTAGAATGAGTCCACGCATTGTGGTATTTGCAATAATCTTTGGCCTTCATCTCCTCCTTAGTGGGCAAAACGTGGTCTTCCGGTAAAGAAATAAAGTCAATTTTTATGAGATAATCGAAAATTTCTGATGTCTTACTTACATCGAATGTGCACTTATTCGTCCTCTTGTCACTGTTTTGTTGCACTCCCAAGCCCTTTTGCGTCATCTTCACAAACTCTGTCTCTGGAATGTTAATCCTACACTTTGTTTCTCATTCTCTCTGGCAATGAAGTCATCCACTCTTTCTCCAGTATGCTGAGCGAACCTGGACAAGTCCCAATACTGACCTCGGGCTTACTTTTATAAAACTGGGCGTGGAAGACTCTTGTCATGTCTGCCCAACTGAACACGGAGTCCCTTGGCAGTGACACGTACCAAGAGAAAGCAGCTCCAGTTAACGAATTCGGGAACAACTTCAACAACAGATAATGGTAGTTGTTATAGCTAGAAAATTCCGAGCATTGAGTAGTGAACCTCGCTATGTGTTCGATGGAAGACTACCCGTCTTCCACAGAAAATAACTTGAAATCCAAGATTTTTACACCCCTGGGAAAGGCTGCTCTGTCTATGAATTCAATATAAGGTTTCCTAAACTCGAGTCGGACGATCTGATTGAACCCGGGGCCATACAATTCTTGGGCGATCTCGCGAAGTGCATCCCTGGTAACATGATCAATTGTCTGAGTGTTCTGCCCGTGCATTGCTTAGCCCATGGTCACCGGCTGCTGAACAGCCTGGTGACTTGTACTCTTTGGGAGTGCCTACATCCGGTTAGTCATTAGACTCTCATTGCCCCTTGAGCTCATTCCTTCTTCACAGAGGTGAGGTTGAGTCGACGGTCCAGTGTGGCTGTGGAACTGGACATGGGTCTTGTAGTTGATAGACACCGTAGGCATGGCAGCGCTTAGTGTCTCATCCCTTCTGTGCGGTGGCTGGTAAGCGATCACCAATTGTTTCTCCTTGTTGGGGCTGTCAATCCTGGTGTATTACCCCCCGAGCACTTTCACGGGAGAGGTTTCTCCTAACTTGGCCGCCTTAGCTGGTGACCGTTCTCCTCCAGTTGGGGTGACCATAGATGCCACTAGCTAGTTTTCCCGACCACTGGTAACTTACTAGCCTGCGATTCAGCCTGGTGCAACGTCTTGCTCGATTCTCCTCCGCCTATGCCTTTGTCTTTTCCTGGCATAGCAGATCCAGTGACCGCAGCTAAAATTTCTTTTTGGTTACTCCCCATAGTGTTCAAGAGAGTTGTCGATTTTTCTATGGCCTCCAGAACCTTTGTTAAAAGGATCTCAATGTCGCTTGATCGACTCAACTCAAGAGGTTGAGGTTGGTCTTCCAACGTTGCTGTTGCAACGTTTTCTATATTGTCGCCTCCACCAGGGGTAACGTCAGTACTCTTACTAGATCTTGTTCTCGTCATTGCGTGGGTCCCAACGAGCATGTCAAAAATATGTTTGGCCTTTATTTGACTAAAGGACAACACGTAGCCCTTTGTTCGGTTTGTGAATGAATTTCGAGCGTGCAAGGAAATTAAAGTGTTTCCAAACTAAGAAAATAGGAAAACGGATTATTGCGCCTTATAAACTGACTGAAAATCAAAATGACTGTGTATTGCTAGAAAAGGGACAAAAATCTAACAGAAAGTACTTTGCTTCAT
>JAOSBN010101256.1:0-11313 GCA_027563595.1 Erythroxylum suave
ATATCATAACATAGTTAAATATAAACTATGTTAATATAACTTGTTAACATAAACTAATATTAATAAACTTTAATATCTTTGTGCAATCATTATGATAATTGAACTGATAATATAAAAATTTATATTAATTAATATAACTATTGTAATAATTAGGTTAATTAAATACCTGTAGATAATCATATATTTGCCATGTATGAACAATAGTCGTTATTATAATTAAATATAATGTACTAAATGATATTAATTAATGTTATGAATTCATAAATTATAGTCATTATATATATATATATATATATATATATATATATATACATTTAGTTACATATAATATTATAAAAATATACATATTACAATTGGTTTGTTTCATATAATATATAGTCTCTCTAATATACCATAGTATACCACTAATTAATATATTTTGAATAACATTATAATGATATACAATATTATATATAATATTGTATAATTATAATTGTACATAAAATATGATGATTTATATTATATACTTTATTTAATAATATTATAGTGTAAATATACTTAATGTAACATATGATATATACAATTGTAACATTTATGCTATATTATAATATGTTTAATAATAGTTATATAAAAATTATATTAGTATATTAATATTAATATATATATAATATAATTAAAATTATTGTCATTATAAACACACTATATATTTACCAGTATAAATATATCTAGTGATGATTACGCCATATTATAAGTAACCGACTATACGTATATACATTGTTACATATAATATTATTATTTTACTCAAGATATATATTTAAATAGCACTTAAAATTAATATTTCTATCATTTAGATTATACAATTATAATATTTTAATATATTATTATTAGAATATATAAATAAATAAATTATGTTATTATATATTATATAAAGTACCATATATAATTTACTATATGCACTTATTTTATACTATATCATCACTTGCTCATAGGTAAAATTATATACCTATGTTATACAATTATTATACATTAATACTAAATATTATATGCTATATATTAATTATATTTAGAGATTGAATTATAATAATTAATATGTTAATACTTATTGGTATATTAATTATAACATATATTTATAATTATATATATATATTCACATATATATATAAGAACATATTATTTTACTTTATATATAACTATAAAGTAATAACTATGCTTATTAATAACTTGCAATTATATATTTAATCACTTTCTATATAATCATTACTAATAAAACTTATAATTTATATCTATAACTTAGTAACTTGTGATTTATTATGGTTACTATTACATACTTTTATATAATTTACATATATTGTCAATATATGCCTTAATTTAAATTATATGATTAAAATATATACTATGCATATATAGATATTATACATATTTGCTAATTTAAATGTTATATTATTATGGGCATATATATTATTAATCATTATATATTTTAATATTAACAAGTTGTAAAGAGGATATTAATAGTATTAACGTATATAATTATATACTTTCTTTAATATATAAATTGTATTTAATAAATTAAACTCGAAAATAATATATTAAATGTAAATTTGGTTTATTTTTACTTCTTATAAAATAATTAATAACGACTTAAATTATTATTAAAGCTTGTCATTATAATATCAATCATTTACATTTGTATTATACATGAAATTATTATAAGTTATATAATAACAAATGGTGAGATTATTACATTAAACTATATTATAATTTATTAACATATCCCATATTTTATTATTATGATAAGATATATTACGCATTAGTATATATATAACGATAGTTTATTTATATATTATAATAATGTATACATATAATCCAGTTAAAGTTTATAGAATTATATACTAAATACGATAATTATATTATTGATAGGTTGTATACTAATAATCTGTAACATATATTATAACAACACTTATGGTTTATAATCTTGAGTTTATTATAATTGTGTTAACAAAGATATATATTGATAAACTAGTTACATATATTTATAATGGTATTATAAATAACATTATACTATAATAGCATATTGAAATTTAATGAATATGTTATTATATCTTATAATGTACATATTAGTATATAATATGTATATATATGCTAATTTATATACATATTGTATTGATTATAAAAATATAAATGACTTATCATTTTATATATTATATTATTATCATTTTAGATAATATAATAATAAGTTATCTAAAATGATAATATATGTTTACGTTATATGTTAGTTATATAACAATATTAAGTATATGTATATTAGGGTTAATATCTATATATAACCATATATATAATATTAATCAATAATTAAACTATCTATATATCAGGTATAAATAGTCATATAAGTATATAATGACGCATATATAATAACAGGGTGTAATAATTACATAATATATATTATATTTAGGAATTATTAATTTACATATAATAATAAAATAGTATGTTATTATATATTATACACTTATATAAATTATTATAATTACACATATATGTTCTGAACTATATAATATTATAATATACTTAGGTCATTTATATATTATAGTATATATTGTTATATATATAGTACTCTAGTTCTATTTATATAAATAATTATTATATATTTTTAACCCTAAATGTTAATAGTATAATATTTTATACTATTATTAAACAAAGTTATAACACTTTGATGGAAGATATATATCCATATTATATTTAGATTTATATTAATAATTATATATCTTTTGATATATGACATTATTCTAATACAAAAATTTTAATAATAATACCTTCTGAAGTTATTTAAATTAATTATTATAATGGAAAGGTTACGAAAATTACAAAAGATATAAATTTAAATTGTATATCTTTTGTAATAGTAATCCTATTACGTTATATATTATTACATATATAATAAAATTTAATTATTATATAATAGGAATAACTTTAATTATTATTAATAGTAATATATATTACTATATGTAATATTAGTTTATAATTATGTGTATAATATTGTGATATATATGTTTAATAATAATTATGTTAATTATGTAACTATTATTTTAATTTAAATATACTTTGTATCTAACATATTAAACACTAAATTTGAATTAAGTATATATTGATATTAATTATATATGATTATATTTAAAATTAACTTATTTAGTCATTGTTTAAATAATATATAAATTTAGGACCATTAAGTTGTTCCTAAATTAAATTATACGGAGTAATTGTAGTAAATAATTATAAATATACATGTTTATGATATTATATCGGTTATGATATTTGAATGAAATTAATTATGTACATATTATTAAAATGCTAATAGTTTACGTAGATTAGGTTATTATAAATAACATAAACCGCATTTAAGTCTATAATATTATCATTATACCAATATTTATTATAATAAAAGCTTTTAGTTTAATAAGAAATATATGTGTATTATATATATATATATACTATCTTATACATAATTACTTATATGTTAACAATGTACATATTAAAAATGTTCAACTTAATATGATTATAATATATTTAATTGATTATTTAACTAATTATAGTACTAGTTTAAGTATTAAATTTAACATATAATAATTTATTATAATTGAGATTTATATATTACACTACAAAAATATTAATATCAATGTAATTAATTGAGGGATATTAACATATACTTATATGTAGTAATTACAACTTATTAATTATATGTAAATCATAATATAACATTATGTAATAAATTATAAATATTATGTAGGCCATTGTTATAAGACAATCATATAGTAACATAATATAACATTAAAATATATACTATTAGTTCAATATAATTAGGTATTTATTAATTTTAATCTATAATCTATATATCATTTAGTTATAACACCAAAAGCATGTACTAAATATCATGCATACTATATTAATTTTCATAATATATTTAAATATTTATGTTAACATTAATTATTATATATTTATAGAGTAATAATACCTATATATATGGCATTGCAACTAGGTTATACCATATGGTACATACTTAAAATGTTATAAATAGTTACGTTTATACTATTATTAATACATTTAGTACAATAACTTGTTTGTTAATATACTACTATATTGTTTAGATATATAATTAACTAGGTTTATACTATATATAGTAATTAGGTATTGTAATACAATGTTTTAATAAATAAATTTATATAGTTATTAAACTATAATAACATTATTAACTTATACATTTATAAGTTATGGATTGTATACCATAAAGTTTTAATATTTATTATAAACCCTATGTTATAACTATATTAACTTTTATATGCAAGTATTATTACTTAATTAATTGTATAATAACAATTGATATATTATTTACTTGTGAAATATGTGAAATATGTAACTAAATATTATAATATATATATATATATACAATGTAAGTGGGGATATACTTATTACAAAACTATTTTATTATATATAATACATAATAATATTTATCTTAATATTATAGTACATATATACATAGTTAATAATTATAAAATATAATATAGTTTAACTATATATACATTTAATTGTACTTATTAATATATATAATGGATAAACTTTATTATATACCATTTGAATACTTGTGAAATATGTGATATATATTATTGATTATAAATAATACTTTAACATATATATCGTATAGTGGTATATACGATATATTATAATATTGTTATACTATATTTAGATAGTATATTAATTATACTATTATATATAATCTTCTTCTTTGAAAATTGGATAACTACACCAAACCTTTACGTGGATCTCTCTATCTTTGGCGAACCGATCTTTGCAATTTTTTTGACTACTTGAATAAATCCAAGAGGAGATTCAGATAGTATCTGAGTATTGAGTATGTACATAGTGTCGATGAGTCCACTTTGGAAGAGTAAATAAGTGATTAATGGGTTTGCTTCGGGTAAGATAACTGCTTTAGGACCAAATCGTCCTCGATTTTGGGGATAGTAATGGAATTTTTTGTGCTCTTCTGTCCAGGAATTTATGTTTTGAAAACATTCAAAGAACATTCTAGAAGTTAATCTTCGTGCTTCTTGTTGAATGGCTTTGGAAGGGATTGCATTGATTATGTCTAAATTGATGGGTTTTCCCAATGTTTGCATTTTTGATAGAGATGGAGGTGGTGTTTTTAACACCTAATTATATTGAGGTCGAAGTTGTGGACGTTGATGTCTGTATTCAGCTAAGAATTTTTCTGCTTCGAGTTTGGTTGCAAAACTCTTATGTAAAATCCCTGAGTGACCGGTAATATGTATAGCTGCTTTATGCCAGGCATCATAAATACCTGCCATTGGACCATTGTAAATGACATAGGTTTTGTTTTCAGAAAGATCTGCTTGTTTTTTAGGTTGTGTTTGGGTAATCTGCTGAGGTGTGATAAGTGTAGGTGAAGGAATAGATATTGGTTCGGTAGAGATTGGTGTGGATTGAATAGAAGTTGGAGTAATAGGATTGGTTTTGAGATTTTGTTTTAAGATTGAAATGGTTGTTTTCAATTGGTTTATTTCTCTAGTAATGGTTCCAAGTAATTGTTGTTGGTTTATATGTTCTTGTTCTTTTTGGGCTAGTGCTTCTTCAAGACTGGTTATAGCTGCTTCCATTCTCTGGTTAAAATATCTGCAAGAAAATTGTCAGAGGATTTGATATATTGAATTTTAAATGAATATTGATTGAGTTCCAATTGCCATCTAATCAACCTTCCTTGATTATAATTAGCCTTTATATTATACCTCAGAAATCTGCATAAATATTTTAAATCTCCTTGTACAGTAAATGTAACAGGTGATAAATCAATACGCCACTTTCTTAAAGTCTTAAGACAAGCAAGCGTTTCTTTTTCATGCATAGGATATCTGCATTCAGTGGGAGTAAAAGTCCCATTTGTATATTTTCATAAATGATATTTGCTTTGACTAGGGGGTTTTGCCAAAAGGCAACCTGCCCATGTGTCGATACTTGCATCAATTTGTACCATAAGTGCATCATGAGAAAGATAGTTATATAAAGATGGTAATTGTGTACATAAAGCTTTAAGTTTCCTCATTGCTTTGGTATCTGCATCATTCCAAGACCATTGTCTTTTTGTACTACATTTAAGTTGTAAAAACTTTCTTAAATTTTTAAAGGATCCTTGATCAGAAATATAATTTAAAAGGCCAAGAAATTGTTGTACTTGAATTTTATTATTAAGTTAATCTAGAAAATTTTTTATTTTTAGTAAAATATTGGGTTGTAATTTTAGATATCCATTATAAAATTCAATTCCTAAATATTCGATATTTTGTTGTGCAATTTTTGCCTTCTTTTTGCTTAGAATTAATCCTTTGTCACTACATCTCTAAAGAACAATCTTAACCTTTTTTAAATGATCTAATTTATCTTGGTTTGAATAAATAATAATATCATCAATATATACAAAAGTAAAGTCTTCTAATCCTTCTAAGTTTTGATCCATAAATCGTTAGATAAATACTTGGTGCTTGTTTTAATCCAAATGGTAATACGTTCCATTGATATAATTTTTGGGGAGGATATGTAAAAGCAGTTAAAGGTTTTGTATTGTCATGTAATCTTAATTGCCAATATCCTGATTTTGCGTCTAAAGTGGTAAACCAAATATGTCCTTTTAATTTATTAATTATATAATCTTTTCTAGATAATTTATATGCATCTCCTTTTATTGCTTCATTCAATTTTTTATAATTAATAACCATTCGTTGTTTACCTATTTTTTGTTTGGCTGAATTATTAACATAAAAAGCTGGTGCAGAATGTTTACTAGTGCTTGGAGTGATTAAATTTTTAGCGAGTAAATCTGAACATTCGGTTATAAATTCTTGAACATCTACTTGTGAATAAGGTATATTATTTCAAATATTTATTTCTTGTGTTGGATCTTTTAGTTTAATTTCAATAATTGATTGTTATGATTTTTGATAGGATCTAATGGATTTTCACTACATACTGAGTCCAAGAGTGATTCAATTTCCAATTGAATACTCATATTATTTAATAGATAGAATTGAAGAGAGTCAAGTTGTCAAGTAATTTGTTGTAGTTTTTTATAATAAGTAGAATGATAGATAGGAATTTTAAGAATAATAGATTTTTGTTGTATAGAATTAATTACTGGAGTTTTTAAAGTGATATAATGTAAATATTGACAAAAGGGATTGTATAATTTAAGAAAATTATTGCCAAGTATTAAAGGTAATCCTGATTCCTGTTGATATATAGATGGTATTGGGAAGGTATAATTTTCTATAATAATATTATTATAATAACTTACATACCAGATATATTTAAAACTTCCATCGGCTATTCTTATTTGTAAAGGTTTCTGTAATTTTTTTCCAATTATTTAAAAGTTGCTTAGAAGCAATACATATTGTAGCTCCTGTGTATATATAAGCATTAATTTTATTCTTCTGACTCTGTACTTGAATAAAAGTTGTGTTGAGATTTACTTAAGGATTCTGAGCTTTCTGTATATGATTCATATTTATAAATTGAAGAAATTGTTGAACCAATTTCATAATTAGATTCTATAGGTTCTAAATTGTTTAATAAAGCAGTATTTAAAATATTTACTTTTTGTTTGTACTGGGAATTTTTCTTTTGTGGACATTCATTTGCATAGTGATCTTCTTCTTTACATAACCAACATCTACATTTTTTCTTGCCTTGAGGACAATCTTTTGTTTTGGGTTTAAATTGCCTATATTTTTTCTTCCTAAAATATTTTTATAAGGGATAAAAGGTCTTTTTCTATAATAATTTTTAGGATATCTTTTCCATTTATATCGTCGAAATGGTCGATATCTTTTAGTGCTTTTAGATTGACTATAAGTTGAACATCCATATTTTTGAGGTACTTCTGCATTTTTTGAACAACATAATTGTATTTTCTTATGTTTTAGTGTTTTTCGTAATTGCGATTCTAAACATTGTTCAGCTAGATATAATTGTGTAGTATTTATAGCTCCTCCTAAATTATGTGCTATTTTATTTTCTCCTACTAATTTCTGAAATCGTTCTTCTACTTTTTGATTGAAAGGATAGGGTAATTTTTGAATAAAATATGAGTATATATTTCTTGTTTTGATCTTGTTAAGTTGTAATAATATTTTTTAAATTCGCATATATAAGGTTCTAAATAACAAAGATCACATATTTCCATATTATTTAGATGTCTAAGTGCATTTAATTTATCTGTGTCTATAGTTAATTGTCTATGATTGATTAAATCTTTTCCAATAAATTCTTTAAATATTTTAATAGCTATAGCATGAAATGCTATGCTATTAGTAATTGATTCTTTATAATGAGGGTATTTTTTAGATATTCTTCATTATCTAATAAAATTTTTTGTACAACTCCACTAGTTTTATAAGTAACAAAATTCCATAAAGAATTCTTATTGATTATATCTCCAAATGGTTTTTCAATCTGTAATAATAATTGTATTTTATTAGTCCAACTTAAAATTACTTCTTCAGGATTTACTACATAGTCTATATTTAAAGTATTTTCAGATCCAGTTGTAATAAATTTTGGTGTATATTCAATTGGATATTTTCATATTTTTGATCCCTTTTTATAATAACCTTGTCTATTTAGAAAATCATCTGAAGTCCATTGCCATGTATATGAATCTAGATCTTGATTTTCTTTTTTATGCTTATCTCCACTAATATGTTCTCGTTGTATATGTTCTCTTTTTAAATCTTTATTTTTGCTACTTTCTGGTGGATCATCTTGTTCGGCAAAATTTTCTTCATTTGATTCATAAGCATGTATAATTTCATCTTTTTCTGTTATATGATTTATTTGATTGTTTGAGTGAAAAGTTAAGGTTTGCATTAATTGTGTAATTTCTTCTAACTGATTTTGTATATTTTGTTCAACAGTTTCTAATGATTCAATATTAGTAATCTCTTCTATATTTGAGTTTTCCATGGTCGTATGATTTCAATAGATTTAATGGTAGGCTCTGATACAACTTTTAAACCTTGGATCCTATTTTCGAGATTTTTGATTTCTTGATTTTGAGTTTTATTTTCAATGAGTAATTCATTTAATATTTGTAATAATTTATTTTGGTTTTTTATTAATTCTGTTAATTGATATTCTAATTGTTGATATTGTTCTTTTATATTATATATTTCGTGGCTTATTCTCATAAAGTTTGTTTGAGATAAGATGTTAAATCAAAGATTTGAGATTGTAGATTATCTAATTTCTTAGAGGTTTTGATAGTGGAATGTATAACAGATGGATTAGTAATATCTTCAGATTTATTAATTCTGAGAGGTCTTTCAATTCTTAATGATTGTGATCTAATAAAAGGGGTTTTAAATAGAGAAGATGAATTATCTGAAAAAGAATATCTAGTGTTAATTGGGTATTGAATAGTAGGTAAAGTTCTTAATTTTGTTCAAAAATTAGTTCCTACTTTTGTAACGTCTTTAAAAAGTTGATCAATATATATTTTATCTGTATTTTTAAATTCAACACTACGATGATAGTTTGTAAGTGCATAACTAATTTGGTATAAATATCTTGTCCTTCTTTTAGATCTAATTGTGTTTTAGCTATTTGTTTTATTTTTTCAGTAGATAAAAGGGTATCTATATGAAATGTTCCTGAAGCTTCATGTAATTCCAAATTATCTATATCTAATATATTTTGCTTATTTGTATTTTCAAGTGACTCAGTCATATAAATGCCAAGGATTATGTAATTTATGATTAGAAAGGATATGATCAAAATTACTTAATTCTTTTGTATAAAAGTGATGTAATTGTCTTTCAGGGTCTATTTCATCTTGTATTGGTTGTAAAGATTGAATATTAGTAATTATTGTACAAAGATAATTATATTGATTTGTCCAATATTGTAGTTGTATAAAGTGATGATGTCTCATATATTCAAAGTCTTCTATCTATTTTTCTAATTGTTGACAGATACAACAATTAGAAGTTTGACAGATAGTACAACTGTAGTAATGATAATAATGTGATGACATATATTTATTCTAAATTATGATAATCAACGTTGGGACTAAATAATTTATCTAAAAGATGTTGAAATAGCATAGAAGTAATAACAGTACATTGTCTATATAGAAAGAATGCATAAAAATAATCAATTAATTCATATTGACAAGGAAAAGCAATTATACAAGCATGTAAATAAAAGAGAATTAAATGAGTAAAGAAATTAAAGAGTCTAATAAAAGAAATTAAAATATAATTACAGAGAATAATAGATTGAAAAATGTCTGATGAACTCATGCTAATTTAATTTATCTCGTTGAATGAATTGATTTAATTTTTCAATAATATAAATGATAAGTTCTATTTTGCGTTCTCCTTCTTTTATATTTTCGAGATTATCTGGGTTATAATAGAGATCATCATTAATTATGCTAATATAATTATCTAAATTACTTTTTAAATCTGAAACTTTATTTCTAGGTCCATAAAATTCTGTCATATAGATTCCTTCTCCAATTATGTTAATATATTGATCTGCCATTTATGTTATTAATTGAGAAATGTCTTGTAGATCTTGTTTTAAATTTCGTTTAGTATTATTTTTAATATGCTAAGCTATTACTAAATTATATTCTTGTTGAATGATTTGTTGTTTATTATTTCTTATTAATGCTTTGGTTAATCGAGATTGATATTTATGGATCCATTCATTGTTATTATTTCATTTCGCGATGATGATTAATTTGTCGTTTTAAATAAGCTTTACGATTAAAATAATTGAAGTAAGAATTTTCCATAATAGAAACTTTATTTAGAAGGAAGCAAGAAACACTTTAAATAATAAGTTTAGAAAGAAGTCGACGATAACATTTTCTAGAAGTGATAACTGATTTCTTTAAACTAATGGTGGTTTCAATCAGCGTAGTAGTGTCGTACATGATTCTATATTTGCGTGCATCCCTACTAGCATGAGCCTTTTTATTTCGAGCATGATATTTGATAAGCTGTTTATTTGATTCGTCTTCTTGGATATAAGTATGTTGAATTGCCTTCTTCAGATAATTTTTTCTATTGAAATAATTGGAATTCATGTTTGTTGGGACCCGATCCGAGAACCGGACCCCAATCGGAAAAGTGCGGAATACGAACCGAAAATACGAATCGAAAGCGGATCCTATAATAAGGAATCCATAACGGAAATATAAAGCGAAATCATATCGGAAACGAATAACATCCGAATCGAAATCAGCAGCGGAACAAAAACATAGCGAAC
>JAOSBN010101267.1:0-11312 GCA_027563595.1 Erythroxylum suave
ATGTTAAGGTCTCCTTTAGTTATTCATGTCAATCGTAAGCATAAGGAATTTCTGACCTATTAAGAAAGCTTACATCTTAAGAAAACTGTAGAAATAAGGTCTCTTCTACGTATTACACGTGGTATTGGAGCAGTTACATGATCGAATTGCTAGAAACGAAAGTTTTTCAGTTTTTCATATCATATGGTTTTCCTCCTTTTTTACTCATTTTTTAGTTTTTTTATGTATATAATTACGTAGAAGTGGTATACATAAAACTAGCTATAAAAAAGGGTCAAAAATGGGCCAAACGGACCAAAAAATGACATTCCGAGACACTAGAAATCATTTGTGGCGTCATAAGTGGGAGAAACGTTGGGCTCGCGCAATTATTGCTATAGTGATGCAGAAAGTGTTGTATGGCGTGTGCAACCAGTCTCTATCGCATCGTACCATTCGGAACGCAATGCATGTCGTGCATTCGCCGCACTCGCAAGACTTGGCTCACACTCCCACTGGCGTTGGTATGCCGGTGCATGCAACTTACGTGCCCATCCAGACCAAACACGTGGTAATGGCAGATAAACGACACCCCCCATAGTAACTACATTTTTACGCGTGGGCAGCGTGTGATGCACATGCACCAGATGCATCTGGCCCTCATTAGCCAGGGTGCGTGCAGCGCACGTGCACCAGCGCCTATGGGCACTAACGTGTCCTGCTGACGTCAGTTCTACAGACACGTCTATAGTAACCAAAAAAAATAAAAACACAAAAATGTCTATTTTTATTTATTACATTAGTAATAAATTAAAGTTTAAGTTTAGAAAAAGGAATTAAGGTATTCTGAATCCGATTTCGAGTGAATTTTCATGCTTCGGACATCAAATGAGGGAGATTCTTCAAGTTTTCGTATCTCGGGTCTCATATTTAGTGTTTAAGATAACATGATAGTTAATCGGAAAAGAAACAAAGACATTCTAAAGCCATTTTTAAGTGAATTTTTGTGCAGTGAACTTTCCATAAGGGAGATACATGAGGTTCTTATGTCTTGGGTGATTAGTTCGGTATCCGGTAATGCATGGTAACGAAGTTTTCAAAGTATGTCTTCAACACGAATGTGTGACAATGAGATTGTGCATTAGGATTTTTGCATTTATTGAAGTCACATTGTCACATACCATATGCCCTTCAAAAATGTGAGGATAACATGAAGTTGTATTCTTTATATTTGTGGACTTTCTAGGGTACTGATAAGAATGTAGCCACCAAAGTGACCTTTCAAGTCAGTATTTTGGATTGTTTTGCTTGCATGTTAGGGGATGTCTCTGATTTTATATTTGGTTATTCTGTTCGAAGGTATTGACCTTACATAAAGTTTTGAAATGTTCATAAAGGCATTAGATGGAGGAAAGTCATTACTTAAATGATCTATTCACCCAAATGTGGCAGTGTCATACAAGTTAAAGGTTTGTACTCTAATCGCTTTTATGTGTGGAAATTTAATTGCATATAATATGCATTCAACCCAAAGGTGTTCCATAATATGTGTGATCGGATTTTTAGGAAAGACAATGTTTAATGGCTTTCAGTACCGTTGTTATCGTACATTTGTACTGATATAATCAAATTTACTATAGAGTTACCTTTTTTGTCAATAAAATCAGTGTTGCCATTGAAACCCCTGATCGGTTTCAATACAAAGAAGAAAGATTTGAGGTTATTGTGGCCATACGGATACATAGGCGATCTCTACCTACATCCATGAGCTCGAAAGCTCATAAAGCAACCTATGAAACCCATGCTCGGTCTAATAGATTATGTTTTATGACCATTAAGAGATCCATACCTGACCATCTGCTTAGTAAACTTCCAGACATAGAAATAGCGAAGTAATTTCTTTGTAGTGTCTCCCAGAGGTGTACAGTCTCATCTAGTATTGAGACAAGTGTCTTGATTAAAGAATCATTTTCTATAAGGTATATGGGAGAAAAGGGGGAGTAAGGAGAACATATCAAGAATCATTCATCTTCATAGTAGACTGAAGATGTTGTACATTCCTCTTCCTAATGTCTTTAAAGTTCATAGACTCTAGATACACTCCCTCCAGAGTTTAGTGATCTAGTGATGACATATTATTCACAGGATGAGGAATAGGACTTCAATGCTTTGATTTCCCATTGTATTATTGAGGGGGAGAAACTCAGGCTTGTTACTCCTATAGCCCTCGATGTAACTAAAGGGAAGACAAAAATGAAATTCACTGAGATTAAAGGTATAAAGACTAAATCTTCACTATATACTAATGTTGGTCAATCTAGTGCTAGTACAGGTCTTAGGGACATAAAGTAACCAGCAATGTAAGGTGTAGAAGGAAAGATTGTGACCACCAGATAACTCCTTAGCTTATCAATTTATGAATCCAATTTGTGATAGTCACATTAAGTACTTGGTGACTATATAGTAGAGTATCTGATCAAGGTACTTCCACAATGTAGGGGTTCATATCTAGGATAAAACCAAATAAAGAAAAGGAGGGATTGATGGTTCACAATAATGAAGTGAAAAAAATATATATAGGGGATGTATGAACTAAACCTTGCTGCAAGATTCATTTTGGGTTTTGCACGGCACATTTTATATGTGACCTTAAGATCAATTTTGGACAAAAAAGGTTGACGTTTTGCATTTAATGCTTCCGTTTTACAATTGTGTTTAATGCAAAACATAATGATACAACTTTCTTGTCATATGGTTTATATAGAATATGTCTTACCCCAAATTAGATATATGCTTCTTCGTATCTTGCTAAACAAGTCATGAAATGAAGGACCCTGATGAATGAAAAGTCATACATGGTGTGGCATAAAAGTTTAAGCCATATTTCCGGTGCTAAAGTTGAGAGATTGATTAAGGAAAACATTCTGTTAATTATAGATTATGATGATTTGAGAACATATGTTACCTATTGCAGAAGTAACTTGACTAATAAGGATACTCATTCTTCTGACTTGTTGAGTCTAATATGTAAAGATATCGATCGACCTTATATAATTGCATTGTGCAATTCCAAATTCATTTTGAAATTTGATGATGATTATTCTTATTACAGTTATGTGTTCTTTCTTAAAGTTTGAAGGTTGAGAACCAATTGGAAAAATTCATTAGGATAGTCAGATCTGACCGTGGAGGAGAATATCATGGAAAACATGGTGTTTTAGGACTTGAAAAGGTTTGGTTGCCAGATATATGGAATCGGATGGGATAGTGACTTAATTCACTATACTGGGTAGTCTTGAACAAAATGGTGTGTTGCCAAAAAGCATAACTGCACCCTAAAGGACTTGAAAAGGTTAATGCAGAATAAGACTAATCTACCTAGTCATCTAGAAGTGTGAAAACTCAGTCTACACAGATTTGTGTATGAAGCTACCTTATCGAGGTAATATAATCCTTATAAAGAAAAATTCTATGCTCATCATGTTCATTGCTATTTAGTAAGATATCCTGACCACTCTAAAGGCTACAGATCTTACTGTAGAGAAAGAGAGACCAAAATAATGGAATCACAAACAGCTAGGTTTCTGTAGTATGATGTCTATGATGATGGTGGGCCTTTTGACCCTTAGGATGATAACAGGGTAGACACTACAATTATTATGTACCCACTACTCATACAGTTAGATCCGATGGATCTAAGTCTTAGTACCCGGCCTGTATAGGAACAAGAATCCATAACTATACATACAGAGGTTCTTGGGGTACAAGATCTAATATAATTATGAAGATCCACCAGATTGAGATGACCTATATCTCATATGATATCATAGTCTACTAGGTGAACAAGACTATGATATTAGACATGTTGCGAATCCATTTACTTTTACAAAAGTTATTTCTGAACCTAATGAGGAAGTATGGTGGGTTGCAATGACTAATGAGAAGCAAGTCATGAAGCATAGTAAGGTCTAGGAGCTAGTTAATTTTGAAATGGAATTGCAAACCCGTCAGTTGTAGAGAAAGTTTAAAACCTAAAGGATTTCAGGATAAGGTTCAGCGGTTTATGGCCTGACTCAGTTACCTGATGGTTCACTTAGGGAGAAATGTTGAAGTTAGTGTTACTTTCTCTCTCGTATCCTCAAAGGATACAATTTTGAGTGATTAAGGCAACTATAGCTCATGATGATAAAGAGTTACATCAGATGATTGTCAAAACTGATTTCCTTAATAAAGACCTTTATAAAGTGGTTTATATGGTACAACCTGAAGGATTTCAAGGTTCAAATAGAACTGGCATGGTTTGCACATTATGTAAATCAATATATGGTTTACATCAAACCTCCTAAAAGTGATACCTTATAGTTGATGAAATTGTTACCTCTTTTAGGTTCATGGAAAATGAAGTTAAAGGATGCTTGTACTATGAGGTCAGAGGGAGCAAAGTTATTGTCCTATTACACCATGAGGATGATATATTGTTGACATCAAATTTCTTGACCATATTGTATAAGTTTAAGCAACATTTGTCGAGAACTTTGACATAAAGGACCTTGTCCTAGCATCTTTTGCCCTAGGTATTTAGATTCACCTGGACAAATCTTAACATTCAGCATACCTCTCGTAGAATGCATACATTGATTATATGCTACAAAGGTTTAATGCAGTTAACTGTAAACCTGTCGTAGCATCTATCATTAATAGTGAGAGATAATCGTTGGTATAGTATCCAAAGAACAAAGCAGAGAGAGAGAGGGTATGAGGAATGCTTCGTATTCTAGTACGGTTGATAGCCTAATGTATGCTAGGCTATGTACTAGGTAGGACATTGCATTTATTATTCGACAGTTTGGTCAGTATCTGGTTAACCCAGATGTAGACCATTGAAATGCAATCAAGTGAGTGTTGAGATAATTTAAAGGGTATTAAGGATTATATGATGACATATAGAAAAGTTAACAGACTAAACCTCGCAGAGAATTTAGATTAAGATTAAGCTATGTGTCAAGATAATTGAAAGTTCACTTAAGGTTATGGTTTGAGTTCGCAGATGGTAAAATGTTGTGGAAGAATGTCAAGTAGACACAGGTAATTTTCTCGACCATACACGCAGAGTGCATGCTATGGGATTAGTTCACAGATAGTTTAGCTCAAAATTTTGATTTATGAGTTGTTTGTGGTTGATTCAGTGGCTAAACTCATTTGGTTGTAAAGTGATAATCAAGCTACTGTATTGTTTAATAACAATATTGAATATCACAGGGTCTTAGTATTTTGAGATTAAATATTTGATCATGAAGTAGTTGACACGAAAAAGGCAACATTAAGGTTTGGAGCATTTAAAGAATGAGGAACTATAAGTCGATTCTTTAACTAAAGGACTTTACCTACTTGTGTTTGGAATACAAGTATACAGTATGGGTGTTTTGAAGTCCTTAGACGTTGTTAGTTAAAAGATCGTTATGTTTGCTCTATGTACATTTGTAAATTTTGATGTATTATAACGGTATGATGGTTCATTAATTAATGATGATTATTGTTTATCCTCAGTAATAAATAGTATCGTTCAATGTCATAATACATATGGAAGCCTTAACATTTATGTTGATCTTAAGCATTTTAAAGGTCATTGGACATTTATAAAGATTGACCTTGAGCCTATGCCATTAGACACATACAGTTTTATACGAATATATCCTTAAAGTTTCACATGACACAGGAGGATATAAGTTTTTTAATCTCATAAAGGTTCTCTAATGCAATTTAGCATTTATTTGGAGAACATTAAGGTTTTCTCTAATTATGTTTAGCATTTGGTGAGAGGAAACAAGTTTTCTCTATTGTTGTTTAGCATTCGGTGGGAGAAAACATGATTTCTCTAATGCAGTTTAGCATAAAGTTGGAGAAATCGAGATCAACAGACGAAGATGATACGTATTAGATCATAAAGATATCATCGTAGTTTGCCACACTCCATTTTTCCATTCATGTTAGTGAGATATTAGATATTCGTGATTGTATTGAATCTATGTCACATATGACATATGCATCTGATACTTTTCGGTATCGAAAGCCTTGCAAGATGAAATGTTGGACTTTCACTACCTTTGGATCAAATGTTTTGTTTTTGAACTTAGTTTATGAATAACGTAGTATAGCTTAACCGAGTTTTTAAACTTGATTAAAACTACAATTAATAACTATCCGAGCCAAAGGGGAGATTGTATGACAATTTTACCCTTAAGGGCAATTTTGTCAATTTCCCATATAGTGGACTGTTATTAATTGTAATTTTGGCTTTTCAATAAATTATTAGTTAAGTTACATAATTTGACCCAGATAAGGGTAATAAAGTGGCCCAATAAATAATCTAAATTAGTAGGTTGAAGTCCGGGTAGAAAATGGATCCCTTTTAGTGTGGACCTGGTCTATATCGGCCTTGTGATAGGGAAGCCCGACATGGAAGCTATATATATAGGTTAAGGTCTCCTATAATTGCTTATGTCAATTGTAAGCATAAGGAATTTCTGACTCGTTAAGAGATCTTGCCTATTGAGAAAACTGTAGAAAAGCCTAGACCACGTGTCGATGAATATTTTCTGTAAAGGTCCCAGGAGATTGAAGCTCATGTGGTGCGTGAAAACTACTTTGAAATCAAATATGGAATTGAAATCAGGTATTCCACATTCCTTTCATTTTTAATTCTTTCATGTCCGATCCTTGGTACATAATAAGGTCTCTCCTACGTATTACAAATTCATCTAACAGAACCATGAACAAATCTAAATTAAAATACTACAAAATTATTCGTAGTTACTATATCGAAAAGAGTAAAACCTTCTTTAGCTGGGATCACACTACACCAAAATCATTGGAACAATGGTTAGTGATGCATAAAGACATAAATTTGTTGAAAATTTAAGATGCGAGAAGGTAAATAGATGGAGCAAGATCACAAGCATGGGGTACAGGAAAAGGCATATCGATTTAGTTGATAAACACTATGAGAGCATTAGTAGTTATCGCACGGATGTTGTAGTATCCAAACTCTTCTTCTCCACAAGAAAAAGAGAAAAAAAAAGACAAAAACAATACTAAACTGTACATATGCATGCACCATTCTGGATGATGGGGTCACTTATATATGAAGATGTGAAGAAACTGCATACAGCTGATGGGTGTAGATTATATACACAACTATTTAATAGAAGAGTACAAAAAGTAATCTGTGCAGGTTAGTTATTGTTGGGTACTTAATGAAGAAGGTTCCTAATTGAAAAGTGGAGAAAACAAATCTCTACCACTATTGGAAAAGTTTTCGCACTTTTATAATCTTTTTATGTCTTTTTGCTCAAAATAGAAGCTAAAGGGCAATAATACATGAAGGAAAAACACAGGAACATGAAGCATAGAAGACGTTAATTTCCACTAATAATAAAAAATTCACCTTGAGCACTATTGCCTAATTGAATAGTGTGTGAACTATTACATTGAAAAATTAAACCAAGCAAGTTTCTAGAAAAGACTGGAGGGATCACAAACAATCTCATTTAAAACCTAACCTCTTAGATAGAATTTTCCTAGACATATAATTTAATTGCATAATAATTCACTACAACTATACCTGACAATAGATATTAAATAGAAAAATAAAGACCATAATTTAACGAGGTTCAGCCAATTATGCCTACTTTCTCGAATACTACAAAATTGTTATTTGACTATTTTCACGAAATAACACAAGTGGAATATTACAAAAAGAGAGAAGGAATTTTTGTCTTAAGGAAAGAAATTTTGGGGTGATAAAAAACTAAAAGGAGGAGGCTATTTTATAAGTAAAGCAGCCTCCCACAAATTTATAATTTTTAAATGTGGGATTTGCAATTATGGGATGAGCCATAATTGTTGACAGTTTAACAAATCTTTAACTTGGCAAATTCCACACCTTCAAATCTCTCACAAAACTCACCTTTGGTAGTGTTTTCCAATCCACTTTAAAATATCCATCTTTAAGTTTTAGCAATATTAATTAAGTCCAAATAATGTTGGAACTTGACCACAATCACCACCTTTGTCAATATATCAGCAGGATTCTCCGTTGTCTTAATCTGCTGGATTGCTACTCCACCTTCTTCCAGAACCTCTTGTACAAAGTGATAACGGACATCGATGAACTTCGTCTTTGCAAGGTAAACTTAATTCTTTGCTAAAAGAATAACACTCTGACTATCACGGTGTACTTTAATATGCTTCTGTCAAACCCTTAATTCACCAAACAATCCTTGAAGCCAGATTGCTTCCTTCACAACCTTTATATCTGCCATATACTCTGCCTTCACAGTCTTCAAAGTAACTATTGACTGTAAGGTAGACCTTTAACTAACTGGTGCCTTTGCAAAAGTAAATATAGCCCATAGATGATTGACGTTTATCTAGATCACCAGTATAGTCAAAATCATAATATCCAACTAAGCAATGACCACCTTTCTCATCCCGCTCAAACATTAATCCAATATCTACAGCATTTAGAATGTACCATTGAATCTATTTCATAGCATGTCAATGTTCCTTTCCAGGATCCTGCATATACTTGCTCCTAATTCCTACTGCTTGTGAAATGTCAGGCCTTGTACACACCATTGCATACATCAAGCTACCAATCATATTTGCATATGGTACTTTAGTCATGTACTCTCGTTCTACATCTTTCTTTGGAGATAAGGATGCACTAAGCTTTATATGAGAAGCAAGTCAAATACTAACAGGTTTTGATTTTTTATTGATGCTAAAATGTTGTAGTACCTTTTTCAAATATTGCTTTTGAGTCAAGCACAGTCTCCCCAACTTTTTTGCTCTACTTATCTCCATGTCGAGAATTTTCTTGACTTCACCCAGATCTTTCATTTCAAACTCCTGATTCAACTGAATCTTCAATCTCTCAATCTTTCTTTGATTCTTTGAAGCTATCAACATATATAAGAAGTTAGATGTAGGATCCATCTTGTAGCTTACGAAAATACACACATTGATCGTATTTTCTTCCTATGTACTTTTGCCCCATCATAAAATTGTCAAATTGCTTGTACCACTATCTCGAAGATTACTTCACTGCATACAATGATTTTTCAAGCTTACACACCATATTCTTTTTTTCAACAACTTAAAAACCTTTAGGCTGAATCATATAGATTTTCTTCTTTAAGTCTCCATGTAAAAACACAGTTTTTACATCCAATTGAACTAGATCCATATCAAACTGTGCTACTAAAGCCAACAAAATTCTAATGATAAATGTTTTACAGCTAAAGAAAAAATTATTATAATCAATGCCCTCAGTTTGAGCATAGACTTTGGCCATCGGCCTTACTTTATAGTGAACATTATTCGTGTTAGGAAATCCATCTTTCTTTGCATATACCTATTTGCATCCAATTGCCTTCTTTCCCTTTGGGAGACTAGCTAGCCTCCACGTCTGATTCTTATGAAGGGAATTTATTTCTTTGTTCATAGCTATCCTTCACTTATCTGTTTCAAAACTTTGGACTACTTCATGATAAGTAGTAAGAGTTTCATCATTTGCAATTAAAGATGAAGCCACTATGTCATCAAAGCGAGCAGGTCTTTGAATTCTTCATTTTGGCCTACTTAATGCAATAGATCCATGTTGTTGTTGTGGAGGTTCCTGAGTTTGAACCTCTTTTTCTTTTGATTCCTCTTCCACTATAGAAGTGTCTTCCTCTATTTCATCATTTGTTGCTAGGTTTGTAATCCTTCTTTCAATCTCACTTATTTCATAGCACTCTCTACTTGTTGTGAAGTACCATCAGTCTATTGACCACCTTCAATTATCACCTTTTTCATAATGCTAGACTCATCAAAGTTTACATCTCTACTAAATATTATATTTCTCGTCTCTGGACACTAAAGACAATATCCTTTTACGACAAAAGTGATCCTTATGAAAATTGCTTTCTTTGCGCATGGATCAAACTTTGACTCCTTAACATGATAGTATGCAATGGAACCTATCACATGTAAGGAATCATAATCTATAACATGCTTTCCAAAAGATTTTTCCAAAAGTGTTTTAGTACCAATAAAAGTTGCCGGAAGGCGATTGATGAGATGATGCATATGGAATACCCTCAACCCAAAATTCTCTGCCCAATCCAGCATTGGACAACATATGCTGAACTTTATCTAACAATGTACGATTCATACGTTCTGCCCCCTTAATTTGTTGTGGTGTATCCCTAATTGTGAAGTGTCTAACAATACCTTTGTCTTCGTAGACTTTAAAAATTCGATCACTCTTGTACTCCCCATCATTATTTGGACCGAGATGCTTGATCCTTCTGCTTGTTTGATTTTCCACCATCTTCTTCCATTTAAGAAAATCTCCCAACAATTCATCCTTAGTCTTTATAGTATACACCTATACTTTTCGGGACAAATCATCAACAAAGACCACATAATAATCACTACAAGAAAATATGGAGTTTAAAGACACAAAAGGTAGAGTTTTTAGACGCTTTTTTGCGCCTTAAAAATAATTTTAGACAGTTTATAAAGCATCAAAAAAAACAAGTGTCACAAAAACTATTTTCAACAATTTTCTTAGACACATAGATGCGTCAAAAACATATATTTTTTACGGATCTAAGCGTCGAAAATCTATTTCCCACATTTGTAATTTTCGGGGGCAATGCTATTTTAGACACTTCGTGTAAGCTTTTAGATGCTTTTCTTTGTCGATATTTTTCACTTTTAGACTGTTTTTTATGTCAAAAAACTCCACCATTTTTAGTAAAAAGATATCTTACAATTTTCTTTGTGCATCATTTTTAAGATCACTCATATGCATATTGTTATAATAAATTTTACAAATTAATTTAAAATATGTATCCGTGTATTATATAATGAATTAACACTTTTGTTAATAAATATTATATTACACATATTTTATGTATATAATAGCACAAATTAGCTAAAAAACTTACCATTAAAATATAAATGTATGGTGTACACATATTTATATGCAGTTGCTCTCCTAAATAACGAAAATAGCTAGATCGATTTTTTGCTACATATATCAATGTTTTAAAAACCGGACCGGATATTGAACCGGTAGAAAGAAAGGTTTAAGGTTTAAAGGTTTAACCGGTATAAAACCGGTATATAATAAAAAAGAAGTAAAACTTATAAGAATAAGTAAAATAAAATATTTAATTTAAATAAAAAATACACTAATATTTATTATATATAATGAACTAATAATAAATAAATATGAGTATAATATAAAACTTAAAATAATGAAAGTAAAAACAATACTATGA
>JAOSBN010101288.1:0-11311 GCA_027563595.1 Erythroxylum suave
TGAGGTGTTTGTAGTGATTGATCGTAGCTCACCCTTATCGTAGGATATGTACCGGAATGACCTGCGGGCGTCCCGGTATGTACCCTGCGGTAAGGGGACGCTACAATTAATATATTAATAGTGACAATTTAATAGTGAAAGATACTAAATTGTCACAATTACCATCATATTAGTGATAAAAAATAAATCATCATAGTAAATCTAAAAAATAGTGAGAACCAATTGTTTTGTCACAAAAAACCTCATATTTGTGACGAAATAGTTAGCCACAAAATTTTTTTCACTAAATGTCTTAACTCTTGTAGTGTTAAAGATCTTGAATTTTGGTCTCAATGTCAATTTGTAATCCAAGTATGTGAGCCTTTGGTGAGAGTATTTCGTCTGATTAATAGTGATAAGAAGATAAAAATGAGTTATTTTTATGATGTTCATAGAGGGCAAATGAAGCATTCAATGCCAATATGAAAATAAATCTTCTTTATAGACACCTTATTATCATTATTAAGTTATATATATATATATGAAGAGTTGTTGTTCGTATTTTTGTCCAAAGTGTTCAAGTTTAAATTGTTCCAATCGGTATTTAACAAATCTATTCCTAATTTCTTTTCAACTTGGAAATTGATTATGGTCTTTCATCCATATCTAGAATTTTTAATATATTCTAAGATTTGTATTTGTTTTATCATGAAATACATTATTTCTTTATAATCAGGATGCCTTATTTCTAGATCTTGATTATTTTCTTGCTCTGCCAAATATTGAGATAATAATTCTTTTATAAGATTATCGATATTTTCTTCGCTGGATAAATCCAACAAAACTAATTGTTCTCCATAAGCTTCGATGTTCATGATAAATAAACTTCTTATACTATTTCATCTTCAAAACATAATAATAAGAGAGAGAAAAGGGTCCAACATGCTTCCTTACTTGTCTTCGTTTTGACCAGAGTATTCCCGGGTCGCACTATGGAGCTTTTACCGAGCGTTTCAGCCCCAACTTATATTGCTATAGGTAACTCTCCTATAGCTCCTTTAGTAATATCCAGCACAGCCTGATTTCGTTTCCTACCTTCAGGCGTAATAAGTAGGTGAAGGAAGTATTATGGATCGTTTCTCTTCTTAATATTCTGAATGAAGAAGAAATAGTATAAGAAAGAGGGTTCTTTATTGATGCATGAGTGAGATACAAGGAGAGGGTATGTGTTTTGAAGAAGAACTCATGCCCTCTAAGCTATATGCCTTACATATTTATACATAGAAAAGCATAAATTTATCCTAGATATCTTACAGTCTTTCTAAGTATTACAAGCCACGTTTATACATCTAGAATATCCGAGATAAGGTCTTTTGCTTTCATTATCTTCTTGTCTCCTTTCCACGTCATTTTTCTTTTTTGTTGTTATCTGGTCTTTGTCTTCTTTTGAGATATTTGTGCAAGCTGGACAAATATCTTTCTGATGTCTTTAAAATAGACAAATTTTTTGCTGAGCCTGAGAACTGGATTTTATTACTCTAGATTCTAGCAGCTTCATTTTTGTTCGAAGAAAATTCTGGGCTTCTATCGGGGTAATTTTTGCAGGAGATATCATTACTGATTAATGTATCTTCTGTCCTCCATATGTTCGGAATCCCTTTTTAAAGCTTGCCTCCATTCCTTGCAAGACTATTCTTATTCCGATTGCCCTTCGATAATGGATATCTTTTTCTTCAAATTTAACAAAATCTTTAAATTTGTTTTGATTTACAGATATCAAAAAAGTATCATCTTTTCCAAGCTGTATCAAATGATAAGCAGGGTATTCTCTCTCAGTATCGAAATCAGGACCTGCTGATAGAAATTTTAATGTTAAAATATCTTTAGGTGTGATGGTAGGATTGTTAAAATAACAATCTCTGACCCCATCCTTTATCCATTGAGGTAATAAACTTATCTCTAGAAAATTTGGTGAGGATAAATATATCGAGTTTAAAGCTCTAACATCATACCAATATCGAATTTTTGGTGTATCTGATTCTTGGAGATAATTGATTCTTGGGTAAATCTCAGAGAAATCAATATATCGATTCTCATTGTTAGAAAGTTGGAATAAACTTCTCATAACCGCTTATTGTTGTTTTGCCTCAAGAGAGATTGTGTGTATCTCCTTTAGTATCTGTGGTGTAGATGATGGGCCTGCAGCAATATTGGGCCGTAAATCTACTTTAACATTTTTTAAAAATATATGTTTTGGCGTTTCCTTTTCTTCAGGAGTATCGATTTTTGGGCTGCATGATCCAGCAACATGTTCTGTTAGCCTGAGGCTAATATCTTTACAATTTTTGATATTCATCTGCGTGAGCTCGTTGCCTCTTTTCAAAAGGTGAGCGACTTCATGAGATAATCCAGGAAGATTTGCAATATCAATAAAGTCAGACAAATTATCTTTCACATGTCATATTTCAATATCCAATTTACGAATTTCTTCCAATATCTGGAGTTGATGACCTTCCATCTCTTGTGAGGAAATCTGCTAAAATATTTTTTTCAGATTTAATAATTTCAATATCAAAATTATACTCAGAAAGTAAAATTTGCCATCTAATCAACCTTTTATATTCAGGCCTACTTAGAAAATTGTTTTTAATAAAAGCTTTAACTTGCGTATTATCTGTTCTTAGCAAAAATATTTTTGGGAGTAAGAAATAATATAATTTTTTAAAGCTCTTAATTACAGCAAGTAATTCTTTTTCATTATCTGATATCTACCTTCAGTGTTAGTAAAACTTCTAGAACTGTATCTACAAAGACTTTCTCCTATTTTTTCTTTATTATTATTATAATCTATTTTCTTTAACACACCACTCCAATAATTTTCAGAAGCATCAGTTTCAACTATTAAATCATCTATTTCACTTGGTAAATATAATTTCGGTAGTTGGTTACATAATTCTTTTATCTTTTTTACTTGATTTTCTAATTCTGGAGTAAAACTAAATATCTTATATTTTTTAAGTAAATCCTGAAATGGCTTTCGTAATTTTGCTAAATCTTTTATAAAATCTGAAGCATATGTCAAAATTCCTAAGAAACTTTGTACTTGCTTCTTATTGACTAATTTATCAAGAAATTTAGAATTTTTTTCTAATATATGATTTTGTAATTCTATCCCTTTTCCGTCTACTTCCATTCCTAAAAATTCTACTTTATTTTGTAATATTTTTTATTTTTTCTTTGATAATCCTATGCTTTGTTTTATACAAATATTAGCAAAATTATCTAATTGTGATAAATGAATATTAATATCATCAGATGCAATTAAAATATCATCTATATATACAAAGATAAAATTATAATCCTTGAAAATATTATCCATTTTCCTTTGAAATATTTGGGGAGCATTTTTTAATCCAAAGGGCATTTCTAACCACTCATATTGTCCTTGGGGAGTAGAAAAAGTTGTATAACTTATACTATCAGGATGCATTTTTATTTGCCAAAATCTACTTTTACAGTCAAATTTGGAAAATATCTTTTTATTTCTGGTTCTATTTATTAAGATCTCTTTATTAGGAAGAAAATATCCGTCAAATATTGTATTATCATTTAACTTTTTATAATTTATTACCATCCTTGCTTTACCTCTAATTTGTTCCGCATGATTTCTTACCATAAAAGCAGGGGAACTATGAGGAGATTGACTAGGTCTAATTAATCCAGAATCTAGTAATTTTTTTATTTGAATTTTAAACTCATTTTGATCTTCTTCATTATATCTCATGGGCTTTACTCTTATAATTTTTGTTTTATCTATCATTTCTAATTTAGCATATATTTGATTTTTATCCCAAAATTTTAAAGGGTTTTCAGTATAACATTGTTCTAGTTTTGTTGTAACTTTATCTATTGCTAAGTCAAGTTGTCTTAATTCTATCTGATATTGTAATAAAGGTTTTGTTTTTGGAAAAATCGATTTTTCTGTATATCCTATATCACCACGCTGGGCTGTGCAAGGGATAAAGGAAATAGGAAAGGGTTTAGAATAGGCTTGTTTAAGACGCTTAGCAGTTATCAAATGATGACATGGAGTTTTAAATAATATTTGATTAGCAATTGTATCAAATGTTATTTTATGAAATAATTGTAAGAAATTATTACCTAATAATATATCAGTACCCGTATTATGAAAATAAAATGGTGGACATTTTATCAAAAATGATCCTAGTAAAATTATAGGTTTCTCTATTCCTTTATTAATCTCAATAAAATTATTGGATATATCTCGATCTTTTATGTTTGGTAAATCTTTATGATATTTTTGTGGATAACAGGATGGTTTACATAAACATGTTCTTGATCCACTATCAAGGAATGCAGCAAAATATTCTGCTTTATATTCTTTATAAGTTAATCCTATAGGAATATAAATACTATAACGACTTGTCATTTAGGTATATATATTAATTTTCTGTTATAGGGTATCTTAATCCATAAGTAGTAATCTGGTAAGGTTTAACAGATTCAAGAAATGTTATTCCTAACATTATTTCTAAAGTACTATTAAATCCTTCATTTTCTATTAATAATCTTATAGGTATTATATCTTGTCCAAACCTTATTAAAGTTTCAATTGCTTCATCTATCGAATGTAATTCACCATTAAAATTTGTATATTGATGTAATTCATCTAATTTGTATTTTTGTAGTCCAGTACACAATTTATGATTAATATAATTTCCATTAGCTCTTGTATCTATTAATATCAAACGTTGTTCCATCATAAAATTCTCCTTTTAATTTATAATTTTTTAAACTATCTTCTTTGGCTAAGATCAAATTATTATTATATCTATTAGAGCTTAATTGTCTCGTAAGAGGATGGCTAACAACTTTATTATTAGTGAAAGACAATCTAGGAGGAATATTATTTGACAACATTAAAGGTTTATCTTGTAAATTTAAATCTAAAGGTCTAGATTCAATTTTTTCTATTCTTTGGTAAAGTAGGCATTTGTATTTGACAAACTTCATTAAATAAATAAGGAAAATCTATAGTATCTTTTATTACAAAACAATCAGAATGATGTGTATTTGAAATAGCATAAGAAATTATATATGTTATTGAATAGGGTCTATTTTGTTGTTTAAAGAAATCTTTTCTTTTAAAATCTTGTATTAAACTTAACGTTTTATCAAAATCTTTATCTAGTATGTGATAAGAAATTCGTGGATAAATATTAAATTTTAACTTACCATATTGTAAGTTTCCTCTAAGAATTCCTAAATAGGCTTCTTCTCTATTTATTATTCGATTATCCATTATTGCTAATTCTATGGGTGTATCTAATCCTTCTTTAAAAGTAGATTTTATTATTATCTGTATGGCCCCTATATGTATCCATCCGAGTGTATTTCTTATTTGAGGCTTAATTTTTTGTAATTTTTCCTGAATATCTTTTTTAGCTAAAAGAGGTATCATTACCTTATTATAAGTAATAGAGACTTCTAGAGCTCTTTCTTGAATATTTAATCCATAAAATAAATTATGATGTCGAGGTTTTATCCCTAATCTTTGTAAAGTACTTACTTTAAATCCAGAATAATTGGATAATGAAAATTTTTCGTTTTGGATTTTTTTAATTTTCTTTTATCAATTAATATTTCTTGTCTATATTCTTCAGATTGTTCTATTCGATTATCAATTACTGGTTCTATATTTTGATTATTAATTTCTACTTCCATTTATTCAGTATCTTCTTCAAAAGTATATTCAGTATTAGTTATAATAAAAATACTTTCATCAGAATCAACATTAAAATCATCTATTCTTATAAATTCTCCAGTGTTTATCATCTCTTCAATATCACTGTCTATTTCTATTTTCTTTTTATTTTTCTCATTTCTTTTTAGACAATTATTAGCATAATGACCTATTTGTTTGCAGTAATAACATCTACATTCTTTAGGTATCGTTTTCCTTCTTTTGTAAGCAGGCTTATAAGTCTTTTTATATCCTTTTCTTTTATAATATCTTGCTTTTCGTTTTCTAAAGTAAGGTCTTCTAATTTTATATTGCTTTTTCTTTTTATATTTCCGTTTTATCTTTCCATAATAATAAGGGTTATCACATGCTATCATTATTGGCTTTTTTGGTTTATCTTAACATAAAGAAATTCTTTTTCTTAATCCTTTAGTAGCTTTAGCTAAAATCGCATCGGCACACCAATTAATTAATTTATCTCTAACATGTTCTATTCTTTTTCCTAACGTATCAATATTTCCTGAATTATAAGTTTCTATTAATTTAGAACCCCATGGATCTGGTATTTTAGAAAAAAAACAAAGGCAAATAATTACTTGTATCTGTAATTTGATTATAAATATGATAATAATAGTCTTGAAAAACACAAATATATCTTTCTATTTCGCATATATCACATAATTGTAATCTCATTAAAGCAGTAGTATATCTAGTTATAGTATTAAGATCTTTAACATATTTACCTTCTCCATGAAATTCTAATCTAAATGTTTTTACTACTCTGATTATAAAATTATCAGGATCAGAATAAATTGATTGTTTAGTATCTTCACTTATATTTTTCCAAAATCACTGGGCACTATTTAATAGAGTTTTTTCCATAAATACTTTAGTTTTTTCGAAATCCATTTTGTTTACAACAACAGCTATTCTTAAAGCAGTTTCCTATTTATCAATTGTTTCTTCAATATTGGCAATACAATCTAAATCTAAATATATTCTAAACGGATTTATTGTTTCTGCTTTCATCTTTTCATAAGGGGTATATTTATCTGCACTAGTTCCTATACTTGATAATCCAGCATATCCTGTCATAGGTTTATTAAAACTTTGATTCTGTCGGTATCTAATGTGAGGATCAGTACTTGTGCTAGGAATATCAGTTATATTAGGATTTTTCTATCTTTATACCAGTGGGTTTAATATTAATAAAATTATCTTTAAGATCTAAATTTCCTATTTGAGTTATTAAATTATCTACTTCAGGTATAATATAACTTTCATTATCTGAACTACTTTCTGACATCTTTTAATTTTTCTAAATGAATGATAAAAGGATTTTTAATTATTTCTTTCTTTTGCTTCCTCTTTAGGAGATATTATATGTTTTTTTTATCTTTTTTAATTGTTTGATGATTTATTAATGACTCTATATCAAGAGTTAGCTGTTCACAATATTGTAAAATCTTTTGACCATAATAAATTATTGTTTTCTGAATTTCAATAAGTACTTTATCTATCTTTAAAGAGTCTTCTTGATCCTTTAAAACTTTGAATTCAATATCCATTATGAGTAAAATAATAGAACAATAAAATAATAAAGTTTAACTCAATACTAATTTTTTGTCTTATAGTTACTTTGTGAGACTAATTCAAAATTGATGTTCCAACATTACAAAGGTTTGCAATTCAAATTCTGTGTCAATTTGTGAGTGAAACTGGGATTGGAAAAAAAGTAAAACATATTTAAATTCATCTATTTCAAGAAAGAGAATAAATTAAAATACAAAAGAATGAATGACTTGGTCTTTGTTCCATATAATTTAAAGCTTCAAGAAAGGAACGTTATTATCATTATTAAGTTAAATATAATTTCTTGTGAATTTCTTAATAATTTAATTTAATATGTTTGCTAAAACTCTTAATAGAACAAGTAGTTATATAGATCCAATTTGCCTTGACCATATCGACCTTTAAGTGGATTAGGTTTATCAGGAACCAAGTTTGATAAATGAGGGTGACTTAAAAGATAATCTTGGATGAGAAAGTATTGACACAAAATTTAGTACAATAAATTTGAATAATAGTAATGATGAAACTCTTCTCAATAATAAAGATTTTGTACCAAATGAGCATTAAGGTCAATGTGACTTCAACAGATATTCAGTTGAATAAAGTTTCAGGTTTTTCATTTATTCTCCTCCTTTAATTTCACTTGTATTTGATACATATGTTAAATTCTATATAGGCAATATAAATATATAACTTTTCATTGTAAATACATTTTTTTTAGGTTCGCTAATACTTGGTCATGTTTTTTGGCACAAACACTTATTGTAATATTTATGAATTCGTATAACTTTATTATTTTTCCATTTGATGTTTTAATGTCATTGTTTTTTATTATATGATAAAATTATAACATTTTAAGTCCTTTGGTTTATTCTTAGTTTTTATAGTTGTATGATGAATAAATAATCTTTTTTATATTAATTGTGGTTATTGTTTATATGTGAAATATATAAAAAATAATATTAATAGAAATAAATAGATTGTTGTTATTTCAAATTTCTATTACTATAATTTTTAGAGACAAGATTGAAGTAAAATTTTAAATTATATAACACAATATATTGATGAGCATTTTGTAATTTTTTTTTAAAAATTAAAGACTATTTTATAATTTTTAAAAATTACATGAAATGGTACTTACTATTAACGAGTATCAATATAATCCTATGTCAAAACCAAATTCAGCATCATAACATTGTTTAAAAAGTTAAGGTTCATCTACATTTCAATAAAAACATTAGAATTTAAAATGCAATTTTAACCTTAAACAATGCAAGGCAAGTGGTGATTTTTAAGCCACGAGAACTAAAATAAAAAAAGGTAAAACAATACAAGGCATGATGATTTTCAAGCCACGAGAACAAAAATAAAAAAGGTAAAATTATAAGAGTTACCAATGTACTTAATCGTTTTATCAATAAGGATACCTCTTTGCTCTCTCCCTCACCTGGGTCAATTAATTATAATATTTAATCAAGCACATAATAATTAATTGTAATATTCATTTTAGGGATTTGCTTATATTGAGTATTTGAGTACAGAATATATAACTTATCAAAAAAATGTCCTATTTGATCAAGATTCTTAAGAATCAAAGGTTCAAATAAATTTTTTTATTTATTTTGAAAGCATGTGATTTTTAAATAGAAAAGAAATTAGAAAACACAAGTAATACAGTTTAATACACACAAATACTTTGGGATGTATGAGTTACTTTGCTGGGCTATCACACTTTGACTCCCTTTTGTGGTCTTCTGATTAAAATGATGCTGGTAAATACCCCTTCCACACCCACCTAAATGAATAGAAGCCCACATAAAGATCAATTCAAGCAAGCTTATTCAAAAAATGCACAGCAATTTGAAGTCAGGGTCTAAGACTTAAATCTCCAAATTTCGGAAATTGTCAGCTAGTTGCGAGGAATAATAGACTGGGTCTACAGGAACAGATTTCAGCTCCTAACCTATTAAATATGTAGATAAAAATTAATGGAATATGATTAAAATCGAGTTACGAAACAGAAGATTTCATCTGAGGTCTACTCCAAACTCAATTCAGACTAATCCTTTAAAGACACAACATGAATTCAATTAGAAATTTGGTCTAATTCAATTAGTAATTATCTAAAATAATATGATATTAATTTTAAGAAAAGTTATAAACTAAAATGACATTGTTTTAATAAAAATAATTGTGATGTTAGAGTTAAACTTTGGATCAATCCTCCCAATAGTCTGATTAATTTGATCTTAACCCTTTAGCTTTGCATCAACCTTGTTAGGATATATGTTATATATCTACATAATTAGTTTTGACATTATTTATTAATTGGATATATAAGATATTAATTGTAGTAGGATTTAAAAAGACGTGAAAGAATCCTATACAAAATGGAAGTTTACTCTCAGACAAACTTGTGGTATATCATGTTGGTGTTTAAGATGGATATTGTTGGATTTTTAGATAAAAGATAAGGGTTTTTGGTGTATCTTACGTGGGTGTCTTGCAATTAAATGTGTAGTGTGATTCTTATTCTTATTGTGTGAAGGATTTGTGGATGTCTTGAATCTACAGTTGCAACAAGACATGGGAAGATAGACGGCTGCAACATGACATGGGAAGATAGCTGAATAAAATTTGTGTGGTGAGTGGAGTAACGAGTGTGTGATTCATAGGATTATGCTGGTGAACGAAGGATATCATGAGATTCCTGAAGTTTGTGAAGCTTAGGTGTGTGACTCCTTGTTTTTGACTTCCTGCGTACATGATTGGAAGTCTTAACTTCTTACGTGGGGGTTTTACAATAAACATTGCAATGGGCGTTAATTACATATGGGAAAAAATGCAGCTTATATGATTTTTGGTAAATGGCTAAAAAGAATGAAGAAGGACAGACCTAGCCTTAGACAATATGGCAGAAGTTCATCGGGTAACGATTCAAGACAATAAGTTAAGACACAAAAGGGTGAACAGAAGGTAAGAAGAATCCAATATCACGAATGTCAAGGTTTTGGACACATTCAAACCGAATGTGCTAATACTTTGAAGAAGAAAAAAGAAAAATCCTTCACAAGCACCTGGAGTGAAAATGATTAAGATAGTGAATATGGCAGCAAAGAAGAAATTGCTAATGGATCAGCGTCGATTACCGCAAAAGTCTAGTTACTTACTTAACAGTAACTGAGAAAGAAGTAACTAAAGTCAAAAAGGGAGAAAATCGGAAAATTTCAAAAACAATTCAACTCAAGATCGAATATCAGATTATAATAGTGATGAAAGTGACCTAGATGATGGAAAGGAGAATATTTACGAGGCTCACAAAGCTATGTGTGAAAAATGGGTGAATACGTGTAGAAAGTATGAAAGATTGGAAGAAGAAAATCTCTCCATGAAGAATACTATCCAAGGGCTAGAAAAGAATTTGAAGTTGGCATTAGATGAGCTTGGTAAAGCTAGAATGAAATTGATAAATACTGAAAAGGGATTGAGAATGTTAAATGGAGGCATGGAAAAACTGGATAAGTTGATAAAAACCGGTAAGGCTAACGGGAATTTTAAAGGTATAGGTTATGAAGGTAAGTGTTCGAAAGTTAATAAAGAAAATTTTGATATGTTCAGATCAATCTAAGAGGTAGAAGCGCCGAACAAGAGACAAAGATTTATACCCACATGTTATTTTTGTAGAGTTGTTGGGCATATAAGGCCAAGGTGTTATCAGTTGCTACAAATGATGTTTCAAAGGGGTCAAAACCGAAAATCTAGACACTCTCCATTAAATTTTCAGCAGCATCCTATGGTATCGAAGAAAGCTTGGATTAGAAATGTTGGGACCCGATCCGGAAACCGGATCCCAACTGACGAAAAACGGAAGAACATCGAAAAGCGAGAAATCGCTAGTCGGAATACAAATCGCATCATTAGAGCGAAACGAATAATCGGAAAATTTTGCATCGGAAATACGAATAACAAAGCGGAGAAACTCGAAAGGCAAAATTC
>JAOSBN010101299.1:0-11310 GCA_027563595.1 Erythroxylum suave
GGTTTGATGTTAAGTATCCAACTATGTGAGTGGATATTTAATTCGAGGTGACACTATTGCTAATGTGAGGGGAATATTGGTCCACATTAAATTAGGTGTAAATATGTTCAAAAGATACAAATTGAATTTGAGAAATGTGATACTGACACACAAAGTGAAGTATTCAATAAATTGAAATGTATAGAGGAACTAGTATGAATGAGTAGGCATTTGATTAAGTCAAGGTGAATTAAGAAGAAATCGAATGAACGGAGAAAATTATTTGAGAAAAGAAGTCAACTGGGAAACTGAAAATGACATGAGATGTTATTACCTTAATTGAGGAATGAGTCACTTAAGAAATTGCAAGAATTAATTATGAACACAAAGAAAAATTTGAGTGATATGTATTGGAGTGATCATAACTCAATAGCGTTATGATATTGAAGATCAAAGTGATCTAAGAAAATCTTGTATCAATGGGTGACTAGGATCATAGAGGATAATTGGAGCACATTCAAAAAGTAGAAACAAGTTTAATGGGAGTGAATCTTAGCATGATCAAATAAATGGTAGAAGTGATAGTACTTGAACATGGCACATTGGGAGACCCCAAAGAAAATAGTAGTGATGATAAAGTGAGAACTTGCTGCAATAGAAATTGCTTTGCAAGCTTGGAGACCGTATATGTACAGAACATTTTGGATATATGAATGTACAGATCATATAAGTTTGAGTTAATTATCGAGTTTAAAGGAATATAAAAATAAGTGTTATACGAGTAAAGGTAGTGTGTAACCTAATACATTGGGCAGACAATTCTATAATGAAATAGTACAAATTCAAATATTGAGATTACAAATCTAGTGCAATGAAGAGTGCAGAATGTTGAATTGAATACGGGGTAAATTGAAGTGTTATTAGTTGCATTGAAAGTTAAGACCAATTTCATATGAAAGAAGTGATAAAGCCTAAAAGCTAAGGATGCAAAATTGTGAACCCCATAGCAGAATTGATTTGAGACATTGGTGATAAGTGAAGTGCATCCATAATAGGAGTTAAGTGATTCAAGAAAGATAAATGAGTTAGGTGGATCAATACTGGATATGGGGAATATAGTGGAGTAGACATAAGAGTTGAATGTATTAACACTGAAGAGAAGTTAATTATCAAAGGAGTGATAAAGTGTTTTTGTGAGAAATTCCTTGCTAAGGTGTGCTTAAATTGAGTACAAGGTGTGCTCAGATTTAGAGAAAGGATAAGTTAAGCTATTATGAATTGGTTTATATGAAAATTATTATGAATTAGCGTTACTAATGAAAGACATCTTAGACTCATAATATGTGATATGTGAATAGGTAAGGAATAATGGTATGACCAACAGAGAGAAGACTAACAACGTACAAAGTAAAAGTTGATGAGTAATCTGAAATATATCAATGAAATAATCAAGATAGTGTGATAGCTAGATAAGTGATTAAAGGACCTATTGAGTTTATCAACTGTGGTCATTTGGAAAAAAAGTATTTGAGTGGTGAAGTATATGGGAAATGGAGAGGTATATGAGGAAATAATACCTTTACCTTAGTGATCTATCAAATGAGAATTTCAGGGACAAAATTTATTAATAGGGGGAAGAATTGTAACATCCTGTCCCCATATTAAGGGTTAGAACACAGATTTCAATAATGGAGAGAATAACAATGTGAGAGCTAGAAATAATTTTGCATTAAATGCTCAACAAAATGTCAGCATACATGTATGTTTAGTATAGGAGTTATAGATGGTTGAGTAGAAAGTTATGGTTTTTATAAGGGGGAGAAGTTCAGGAGCATAGACGTATCGTCTATAAAGATGTATCATCTATAAAGATGTATCGTCTGTGATGACGTCACCAAAACATGGATGCAAGGAAAATACAGACGCAAGGAAATAGTCTGTGATGACATCACCAAAACACAGACACAAGGAAAATACAGACGCAAGGAAAACATAGACGTAAGGAAAACACAGACGTAAGGAAAACACAAACGCAAGGAAATCGTCTATAATGACATCATATAGTTTTGCCTATCATCTATGTTGCATATCCTCTTAAGTTGACTTTCGCTTCATCTTAAGTTGACCATCTGAATCGTCTACTTTTTGAAGAACTTCGACTACTTGCTGACAAACTTCGTATACCTTTTTGCTTCATCTACTTTCTGAAGAACTTTGTCTACTTGCTGACGAACTTCGTCTACCTTATTGCTTCGTCTACTTCTGACATTCGTATGCTTTTGTATTCTTCTACTTACTACTTCATCTACTTCTTGCATTAGTTTGTTTTCGCATTCGTCTGCTTTCTGCCCAAGTGACCGAGACTTCTTCTGTATACTGTTCATTTTGTATCGTCAGGTCCATCTTTGACCCTTCAGATGATAGAATTTATTCCTAAGGTCTTCAATAAAGTTGTAGATCTTGAAGTCCTCGTTTGAGCCATATGAAGAACACCTTAAACTGATATTTGTAGGGAAAGTTATAGTAATTTTTCCATTTTGTCTGTCTTTCTCCATTTGGTCCGCCTTTTCATTTGGTTTCGTCTGTACCTATCTTCTGTCTCATTTTTGACCCTTCAGAAGATAAAATCTGTCTTTAAGGTCTTCAAGAAAGTTATAGTCCTATAAGTCCTCTTTGAAATCGTACTAAGATGATTTAATTCCAACATTTCTAGCGAAAGTTATGCTACTTGCCCCAATACAAAAAAGGTTTAATATGATTGAAGACAGAACCAAATCGAATGATTTTGGGTCAATGGAGACATAAGACATAGGGGAATATGTTTCTAAAAGAAAGTGTTGCAAAATGATTTCAGTATAGGGCCCAAGAAGAGAACGTAAAGTTGACCCGAAATGATGTGCTATAGGAAAAATCTAAAAGTGAGTAAGAGGTTATGACTTGTGATTGTAGTGGTATTACTAAGTCATAAACTTAAGTATAAATTATACTTAAGTGAGTTTGGATAAAGGGAAGTGGATAAGTGGATAAGAATTGGACAGGTGTCGTAGCTAGTTAAGATCTTTATTGCCTATAAAAGACAAGCTACTGTCTTTGTATTTATCCTTCTTGAAACTTCTTTCTTTAGAATTCCCACAACCCAGAGTTTTTCATAACATTTTCATTGAAGCTAAACCTTACTTTTCTCTATTGTCCCCACTTCTACTTGGATATTCCTTTCTTTCATTCAAAGAAAGACCGAGCCTTCCTGTCAACTTTCAAGTTGAAGTATGTGGGTGCATTTGAGATTAAGGTTACGTGATTTTGTAGAGATTGGAGCTTCAAATAAGTAAGCTTGTTATGATTATGTAGCTTTTGCATGAAATGAAGCATGCATCGTTAGTTCACTACTAAATGGTTAACAACACTGATATTTTTATTTTTTGGAAAGTGAGTGAGGAGATTTAGTATGCCGTACATAGGGATTTTCTTTGGATTGATGATTGGAATATTATGGGATAGTGATAAACCGGTTTTGGGAGTTGAAAGATCAATGAAAGAGTGTAATGGTGTGAAAGAACGATTAAAGTGATAGTTAGAGGAAATATTGAGCTTGAAGCAAAAAGTTGATAATGATATATACATAGTGATATACTCTGTTTTCCTCTTCACTAGTCATATATGGGATTATATCGGTAAAGTAGTAAATGAGTTATTGATATCAAAGTACCAAAGGATTGAGGTTATAATTCAAAGAACTGATGAGTGATTAAGTTATGAAATTGGAATGTGCATAAGATGTGAAGTTTGTTACAGTACCCAAGTTTGTCATTGATAATGCATTGTACATAGTCCCCCTATACAATTTTGTATGAATAAATGCTTATATGTCTGCAATTATTGATTAGTGTGAAATGGGTGTCTTGCATAAATGGGTATGCAGGTCAAGTGTCTGCATTCCCAAAAATTGGAAGCAAATGCTAATCTGAAGAGTACTGTAAGTAGACCTAGATGGTCCAATTTCATTGTTTGTTTTGTGTGAATTTTGGTATTGATAAACTACTGAATGTCTATATAAATGTGATTGATTATGTTGGTTTCCGGATAGAACGTCTAATGATTGTGATGTTTGATTTGGATGTTGAAGTGCTACTTGAATATGAATTGGATGAACTATGTGTACTTAAGGTGATTGTAAAATGTGTTCTAAATGTGCATTTGCATAGGAATGAAAGTGTGAATTCTCAACTAAATGTTGAATGCCGGACTACGGTCCGATGATATGTGAATATGATTGAATGGGATCATGCAAATGTGATTGATGCATTCCATTTCATGAATGCATGAAACATAATGGAGTTGTGACTAGAGTAGCCACCGATCAGAGCTTAAAACTCAACGAGTGAAAATAAGCTTCAAGCTCAAAAGTGAATCAGAGCCATAGGCTCAACATTTAATGAGCCCTGTATTCCCCAAGCGGATAAGGGATAATTATCAATGAGCCCTATATGGGACAGTTTAGGCATTCGGTCACAACAAAGTAACAATGGGAAAGTGAGTCACATACACACTGCATATGCATAATATGGCTGATTAAATCATATTGATTGTGAAATGTGAAATGTTGTGAATGTGAATTTATATGTGTTATATGACTGGGTGAGCCATCGATGATGGTCGCTCATTGAGTTTGCAAAACTCACCCAAAATTTGGAAATATTTTTCAGGATCAGAAGAATACCCCGTTAGGCTAACGGGAGTATACCTACACCATAAGTGAAGGATAGAGGTCGGAATCAGTTCACGTCTGCATTGTATTTCTTTATTCTTGTACCAAATCAAGTCTTCCGCAATTAATGTATCTTGAGTATTTGAATATATTTGTTGTGTATAATTTTCCAATTGGAAAGGTTTTGCAAAAGAGATTGATCAAAGTGTAATAACGAATTGTGATTTCGAGTTTTTATGAAATGAAAGTATAGGCCTAAATGACTATTGAAACGCTGATGATTGTATTGTTGCAATTGAAAATGTTTATAAATAAAAGTGGCCCCGAATTGGTTATTAGTTCTGTGTATTGAGTTTGGGATAAAAAAAGTTTTTATAACGATTTTGGAATGAGTGAGTGTCTTAGCACGCCACCCTCGTGGGGCACGAGCTCAGATATCACCCACGATGTTGGGTTCGGGTCTTACGGGAGTGGGGTGCTACATGTAGTCAAGGGTTACGACATCACTCCAAATTTTCATAGTTTTGAATTTTGAGTTAGGTTTTGGGAATTCAAGGGTTTAGTTGCATTTCAAGTATCTTTTGTGTTTTTGGATTAGGAAGCAAATGATGTATTGTGGCTTGTAATGCCATTAAAGCTTTGTAAAACTCTTACTTTTGATATTAATCAAATATATGTTTGTTTTTGTCTATGATTTTTCATGTTTTCGCAAAGTATTTGATTATGGAAATGAGATTAAGATTTTGTGAAACTGTTTGTGGTTATGTTCTTATTCATTTTATTTTTGGATTGAATTGATGAATGTGGCTGAAGGATTTCAAATTTGCACTTTAGTAAGATAAGTAGTTTGGGTTATAGGTTGTGTCATAGGGGTTTTCACCACGGCGTAATTCACCCAAAGGAAATTCTGCTTTTCTCGTGGCAAACTTTGCCGCAATGAAATTATACTTGTCGCCGCGAAAAAATTGACCCGAAGGGTCAGTGAGGCTTACTTGTCTATGTTCACCACGGCGAAGCCTGCCTTTGCTTCCGAAGGGTTTTCTTTCAAATTTCCAAATCTAAGCCTTCCTCCACGCTCAAGCTTCATGATCCCATGTCCGATGTTAGGCTTTGGAAACGGAGTCCAACAATAATTCATAGGTTAAATAACTATATTTTATGGAACATTTTAGGTGGGAATGTTAACAATATAAGGAAGTGAGGGTACGGACACTTATTTTGATGGTTATATGAATTCACATATTTTACTAAAACAATTATTTAAGCAATACAAGGAAGTAATTAGGAAAAATATTTAGCATGAGATTTAGTATGATTACTTATGTGTGAGCAATAGTATATCCATGTTTATACGATTTGATATATATTAAGAAAGAACTTCAGAAGAAGTACTAAAATTCTCTATTTCGTATTGCGTATGACAAACTAACACGTTTGATGTATTGTGAGGTAAGAAAAACTTAGATTGAAGGAAATGGTAAGCTGTATGAGGTTTAGGAGATGGTTGAAATGGGCAATGTTATTAGGCTATACATAATTAAATTAAGTGACAAATCCCAACTGGCAAAGTACAATTGCATATTATTTGAATGTTAGAGAATTGTATTTTGAAACATGTTGAAACTTTTAAGTAGGGTTAATATTAAAAGAATTCAGATATATATTTGTTAGGAGTTGGTAAATGGATGTTGTTCGATAACATGCAGAAATAAAGATTGAAAAATTTGAGGATAATGATATCAATGATAGGAGGACAAGGAAATTATAAGAAGCTTTCTATAAAATCCCTAATTACACTATACATAGAAAAATCAAAATTTGACTACTTGTATAATATGATAGAAGTAACAAAAAAGTGAAAATATAATTGAGTTAAGGGAAGTTGGTGACCTTTATAGGCATATTTAATCCCTTCTAAGAGGCATCAAGTTGAAGGACCTAGTAGTCTCTAAGCAATATGGTAGGCTAAGAGCAAGAAGGTTTAAATGTTAAGTAAGTTTAAAAGAAGAAACAGAAAAAGGAGGTTAGTTATTAAATATACATATTAGAAATAATAAATTAACACACCGAATGATTCCTTATATATGAAGCCTATTCCATCAATTTAAAAGAACCCTAATTCATTAGAGATTTTATTACATTGACATATATTGTTTGTAGAGACTTAGATTGCTTACACAGGCCCTAAAACATGTTTATGTTAATCCCTACATTTATCTTTAAAGAAGATAAGGAGCAGTACACATCACATATGTCTTATTTTCAAACCTTAAGCATTCAGTATCTTGTGTTCCTTTATAGAGCATCTAGGGAGTAGTACACAATTTGAAACACAGGCATGCTTATGCTCATGTTAGTCTCTATATCGGTTTTGGTGTTATACAAAATTTTAAAATTGGGCATGTTTATGCCCATGTTATTCTCCATATTAGCTTTAGATTTTTATGTAATCTTAAACATGACCCAGTTAATACTCATTTTTTTATACGGAAAGAAAAAGACTCATAAAATTTAAGCTTGTAACTCCTTATATTTTATTTTATCTGAGACTTTTGCATATGTTTTTTTAAAAAGTTGAAATTAACTTTTGCATATGTCAATAGTTTAAACTAGATATATTATGTAAATTCTAGGGATGTTTTAAACTATCAATGGTAATACATTAAAGTAAAATATTGAAAGAATAAAAAGAAATGTTAAATTGGGATAGTTAGGAATATAATAAGTAAAGATAGAAAAAGACAATGAAGAATGAAGGATGCTTATATAGATGCTAAGGGAAATTGATGTATGTGTTAAAACTTCTAAAGCTTTCCCTCTTTGCACAATATTACTTAAAACTTAAGGTAAGTCACTATACAAAAATCATATATTAGCGGCAGAAATTTACTAACAGAAACAAAATCGTGGCCAATTACCAACGAAATAATATTATGCGTCGGTAAATATGTCGTGAAAGTTTTTATTTTGCGACGAACACAATTGTCATTGGTAAAGGTAGGGGGAAAGCATTTTGTGCAAAATTTCTAACGACATATAGCGATGAACTAACCATTCCTATTGGTAAAAATTACAAGAATGCTTCCCACAATTAAATAGCGTCGGACATTTGTCGACGAAAATAGTTCCGTTGGTGAAATTTGCATTGTTTAATAATCAGCATGGGTTATTTACCAACGGAATAAAAGCCATCATTAATAAGTAGTCTCATTTACCGATGGATGGTTTAATCCATCATAAAATAAGGCGGCAAGACCTGGCACAATATTTGGTGAATTTGAATAACGACGGAAAATATGTTCGGTCGGTAAATCATGACTTGTTCATAAATAAAACGTCGACGTTTGGTTTAAAACCAAATGATGCCGTTTTGGTTATCATCTTAACCCGATCCCCTCCCCTTCTACTATTTTTCTTCTCTTCTCTGTCGTCTGGGTCGATTTTGGGCGATTTTTCTTGCTTCTGCTGTCGATTTCTACTTGTTTTTTGGCCCATCGTACGTCATTTTCCGGTTAGCTCTCTATTGGGTGGATTTTGCCTCCAAAAAATGAAGCTCTTATATGGTTATATATATGTATACCGTGGGTATTTTGGGTGGTCAATTTTTGTGTGATTATTATTAGTGTATGCACTTTTTTGTGTCATTGTTGGTTTATTTGTTGTTTACATGTATTGTTGTTGGTAAATAATGGAAAAATGCATTTGTTTTGTGATTAGTTAGAGATAATACATATTGCCTATGTGTTGCTCGATAAAATGTCCCTTAGATAATACATATTATTGTTGTAATGTTTTGTTGTAATATTTTGTTGTAATGGTTGTAATAATAATTTGTTGTAATGTTTTGAAGAGAAGGAATTTGAGATTGAAGTGTGAATTGGAGATTGAGGAGAAGGCATTTGAGATTGAAGTGTGTATTTGAGATTGAAGTATGTTTTTGAGATTGAAGAGAAGGATTTGAGATTGAAGTGTGTATTTGATATTGAAGAGAAGGGATTTGAGATTGAATTGTGCATTTGACATTGTATATTTGAAGTGTGTATTTGGGATTATGTATTTGAATTGTGTATTTGAAGAGAAGGGATTGTGTGTAATTAAAGTGTGTATTTGAAGAGAAGGGATTATGTAATTGAAGTGTGTATTTGAAGTGTGTATTTGAGATTGTGTATTTGAAGTGTGTATTCGAAGAGAAGGGATTGTGTAATTGAATTGTGTATTCTAAGTGTGTATTTGATATTGAATTGTGTATTTGAAGATAATGGATTGTATATTTGAGATTGTGTATTTGAAATGTATATTAAATTTATTATCATTATTTTTTCTACTTATTATTAATTTTATTAATTTTAAATTTATGATTTTTATCAATTATAATTATTATTATTATTAGTAATATTAACCATATTGTTGTAATTAAATATATTGTTATTATTACTTTTCTACTTATTATTATTCATATTGTAATTAATTTTATGATTATTATTATTGTCATTAATTAATAATAATAATAATAAATATTATTAGTTTTATTAATCTTATTAATTTCATTATTATTACTATTAGAAGTAATAATTATTGTTGATTTTCTACTAATTTTTAAATTTATTATTATTATTATTATTATTAATTTTCTACTTATTATTAACTTTATTATTATTAAATCTATTATTTTTATCAATTATTATTATTATTATTTATTTTCTACTTATTATTAAATTTATTATCATTATTATTAAATTTATGATTCTTATTAAATTTTTTATTATTGTTATTATTGTTGTTATTATTATTATGATCATCATCATCATCATCATCATTATTATTATTACTATTACTACAACAATAACAACAACAACAACAAGAACAAGAACAAGAATAAGAACAACAATAATAAATAATAATAATAACAACAACAACAACAACAACAACAACAACAACAACAATAACAACAACAACAACAACAACAACAACAACAACAACAACAACAACAACAATAACAACAATAACAACAATAATAATAATAATAATAATAGTTATTATTATTCATTAATTTTAAATTATTATCATTATTTTTATTGTTCTTAATAATTTTATTATCAGTAATAATAATTATTGTTATATTTAATATAATACAGTTGTTTATAGCATAGTGGTTCCCTTATCAGTCCTTATTGTTGTAAAAAAACTATATTATATTAAATATTTCATTTTTTTAGCAGGACCTATTGTGTGGAAGATCGTCGCTCATCTTTCTTCGTTGTAGTCTGAAATTGTCCATACATCGAGGTTAGTTGTCGAATGAAAGTTTACCATATGTATTGCTTTAATAATACGATTATGATACCTTTGTTCTTCTGCTTTGAGTTAATACAACAATTATTAAGTGTTCTATCTTTTTTCTTATATTAGTTTATGATGTTGTATTACCATCAGTTTGAAATCAATTGTATATTATTAATTCGATCGATTTATTTGATTGACTAATTGTAGGTGATTAATTACTACAATTAATACTTCAACTTCAATGCGATTAATGCAAACATAGTATTAACACAAGGAAGTAATATGTTTCATAGACAAGACAATTCGTTCCATAATAAACCCCTAGGATGGTAAATAGGCTGGACACCCGTGATGCAGCTCCCGTGATGCTTATCGTTGAAATATTTCACGAGCCTAGGAGTTACAGCGAGAACTTATTTTCTTGATTCATAGGTGTAAACAATGCCACATACCATAGTTTTGAAATCAATTGTTGGTGATTAATTCGATTGATTAATTGTAGGTGATTAATTACTATGACTAATACTTCAACTTCAATGTGATCAATGCAAACATAGTATTAGCACAAGGAAGTAATAGGTTTCATAAACAAGACAATTCATTCCATAATAAACCCCCAGGATGGTATATAGGATGGAACATGATGTAGCTCCCGTGAGGCTTTTCGGTGAAATATTCCATGAGCCTAAGAGTCACAGCTAGAACTTGTTTTCTTAACTCACAGGTGTAAACAATGCTAGTACCATAGTTTTGAAATCAATTATAGGTTGATTAATTAAAAATTTTAATACTTAGGGGATGTGTAAAATTTAGATGATCTGTAAATTTTTGGGTGCCATGAAGGATACTAACTATGGGATCACTGATTTAAATTAACAGTTTTACAGAAATGAGCAATGTCGATAAACCTTGGATGTATAGATGATTATCACGTGATGGTTTCATTAATCCTGAAGTTGATGAGGGAGTTGAAGCTTTTATTCATTATGCATGTTCTCAACCTGCATATATGGATGGGCCAAAGATTAGATGTCTATGTAAAAAATGCAAACACATTCATTTCCTTCCTATTGATGAAGTAAACGGGCATTTATTGAGAAGGGTTTGTCCCCAATTATTTTCAGTGGACACGATATGGGAAACCGTTGATTGTAGCACGTTAAAGAGTAATGAAGCACAATTGTCAGTTAGCTTCAATGAGTTTGAAGGGGGGATTGGATATGGAATAAATAATATGCATGAAAATGAAGATACTTACATGCAAATTGTAGCACCCCCTTATCGCAGGGTACACACCGGGACGCCCGCAGGTCATTCCGATACATATCCTACGATAAGGGTGA
>JAOSBN010101310.1:0-11310 GCA_027563595.1 Erythroxylum suave
TAAACATATACACAATAACACTCATTCAAGTTCATTTAATATTTCTAAATTCCACTTAAAAATCGGGGTCCAACACTTAGACTTGATCACTTCGTCTGATCCGTCTTAGATGCTTTGTCTTATTTAGCTTTTAATTAAGTATTGTCTTGATTTGATGATTTCTGCCACTTACATTTATCTATGCACTTAACAAATTTATCAAAATAGTTAACACACTTCTATTATTATTATTATTTGAATTTTATCAAAATCAATAAAAGAAGTGAAGTCTTCTTGACTTAATTTAAGTTGTGTACGAGTTTGAGCTAAATTAAACATCAAATTATAGGTGTTTCACCTTGTTTTTATGGGCTAAATTTTTTTAAGTGAATTTACTTTTTTTTAATTATAATTACATACATTTACTTGAATAATACTCTTATTTGGATTCGAAATGAAATTTTAATAAACAACACTCTCCTTGTAGGATTGACTCTTATTTCACCCTAATATAAATTTGTTAATTAATTAATGGTAGAAATAAGATATTAATTTGTATATTCTCGATGATACATATCAATTACTTTTGAAGAATAAATGATTTATATTCTCTTCCATGTTGGAACAGAGCATGCAAGCATTCTGGATGGTGAGGTATGGTCATCAGCCCAAGGTTCCAACATTGCTAACCTTAGTAGTACCTTTACTCTAAGTTGACATATTTACTCCAAATGGTGTTATGCCAAGTAGCAGGTAGTCCTCTACCTCATATTTTATTTAGAGCAATTCTATTCAAGATTTTATAAAGGAGAATTCTATCCCAGAAGTATTCATCCTATATTAGGATGGGGGGATAAGAGGGTAGCAAATAGTTATATCATCATTTAGTCAATCTAGTTTCCTTTAATAATTAGATAGTTTACCTTTGCTCTAAAAGGAATATTCTAGAGAGCTTCTACATTAGGTCAATAAGGAATGAAGAAGTCAACCTCTGCCCAATTATCATACCACACTGATTCTTGGTTCCCATTCCCAACTTTACAAGTAACACTAGTTCTTACCTAATCTCTTAGTTTAAGAAATTGGATGAAAAACCATGAATGATAGTCATTACAGGACACTACCCATATGCTAGCACCCATTAAGATATTGATATTAGTCCATTTAGACCAGAGTGGGTCCCTATACATTAATATTTTCTAAAGTCTTCAACAGTAGCATTTTGTATCAACTTTGGATTGATTTTAGCCCCAAACCACCCTCTTCAGCTGGTTTGTATACTATCGAGCATTTAACCTTTGCTATACCTTTATCATTGCTTGTGGTGTTCCATAGGAATTTCCTCATGCTTATTTCTACGAGTTTGATCAAACTCCTTAAAAGGAATAAGTGTGAACTCTAATAGATTTACATAGAGTTGATAATAACTTAGACTAGCTAAACTTTGCCCTCATGGGAAAGAGTTCTGTTAGTCCAATATCTAATGTTTTTTTATATCTTCTTAATTATTGGGATACATTCATTAAAATTCAGTTTTCTTGTGGATATAGGAAGCCCTAGGTAAACCACTGGAGGGAATTTTCTTGTACCATATAGACCATACTTAAAGAGTTAATAAAATAGCTTTTATTAAGGTTAATCTTTAGTCTTACCATATTTTTGATTAGTGAAAATTGTTTACACTTAGTATGGATTCTGAAGTTAAGATCTTTGCTATTGTTATTTTTTAGTAGCTATGTTAATGCTTCCATACATACGATAAATAATTATAAAGAAAGTGGATCCCCTTGTCTTAACCCTTTAGCTACCATACAGGTAAGAGAGGGTTGGCCATTTACATGAGCCTTAAAAAGAGTTAGAGATTATACAAGCCTCTATCCATTAAGTAAATTTATTAGGGAATCTCATAACCTCTAATAGATGGAATAAGAAGCTCTAGCTCATACCATAAAATGCCTTATGAAAATCTACTATGATATAATAGTTCGTTGGTGATTTCTTTTTGTAATAACCCTTCAACAACTCTTATACAATAAGGGCGTTATCCTTCATTTTTCTATTTTTTAAGAATGCACCTTGATTGTCACTAATAAAAGAGTTTAGAATAGTCCTGATTATATTTGCTAGTAATTTGGAGATGACTTTCTATAAGAAGTTACTACAGGCAATAGAACTAAAATCTCCAAAAGTAACTAGCTTGGGTGTTTTAGCGACTAAGGTAATGAATGTTTTGTTTATCTTCTAAAGTAGTACACCTTTTGACAGGAATTCTTGGACTAACTCTTTAACCATGGGACTAATAAAAGTCTAGGATTTTCAAAAAAATATCCATTAAGCCTATGGTGTTTAAGTTTTCATGAATTCATTTGGAAGACAAAAATTTTTATTTTGTCATCTATCACTAGCCTAACCAGATTGCTTGCTTCTTTAAAGCATATTTGGTAGTTCATCGTAACACTACACAAAATAACTAGACTTAAAATTATAGCTAGTGATAAATCTATGTTGATCCCACAGAGTGTGTGTGTAAAGCTTTTGAAATGAAAAGAATTAGTGTTTAGGTTAGGGGGAAGGGGGTTGGTTTTGTTTCAGATAAGAAAATAAAGTGAAACTAAACTAACGAAAGCAAATTAAATCAAACAAAATAAAATTTACAAAAATGATGAATATGTTAGGGACTTGGTCATTGGTTCAATCTCAGCCTACACACATTTAAACATACTTTATTACTTGGTTCTTCGATGTCATTATCTCCTCCGAAGTGGTGTCGGGAAGCCTAGCCCTTTTTAGGTCTCAAAAGGATGAGAGGTTTGTCCCTTGTCTTTGTCCAAAACCAAGACCTCATGACTCTAAAACGATTCACAATGATTCTGTCGTCAAAACACTCAATTTATACTAAAAGCTAAGGTTGGGGAATAGGTGGCAAAAGTCATAGGTGAGACTTAATGACTCACGGCCATAAATGGCCTAGTTCCCCATGACTTGATAGTCATAGTCGTGAGTATTGCACTGCACCATATACAGTTCATGTTTTTGCACTTTCTTGTCTCGTCTTCACTCTAATCCTTCTCCTTCATGCTCCATTAAGACATTTGAGTGTGAATCTTAAGAAGACAACTCAATAAGTATGCTTTCAACTCACTTTAGCAATTATGCATTTGAATTATACCTAAAATCAAATATGATCTAAAGTGAATGTCTTAAGCATTAATCACTAAGTGTCATGGATTAAATGTATCAGCAATTAAGAATATATCAAGTTTCCCAACACCTAGCTTTTGACCATCCTTAGGAAAATAATCAAAATTAAAGTCACAACCTAAAATACTTACTCATTTTTTGTATTTCACAAAAGTAGATAGGCATAAGAAAATAGGAATAACTTTCAAAACCATGACAAAGAACTCAACATCAAACGCTTCTACTCATAATCAATTAACAGCCATCACCTGTATAAACTGAGCAATTTTCAAGGTTGTAATGTAGGCAAGGGTAAGGTGAGATGTATTAGGATAGTGTAGTGAAAAATCATCAAAGTTAGTGAAGCAAGAAAAAACACTTAAAATAACATTAAGCATAAAAACCAACACTCACTCAAAATTGTGTACATCAACTATAATGAATGTAAAAACTATGTTTCAAAGCTCAAATTCAAGCCTTCACATTATAAATCACATGAAACATTTATCACTCACAAAATTTGATCATAAACAATACTTTGTAACCATATGGAGTGACCTTTAATAACTACACCTCCCTCATTCATATCATACTCAAGTAATCTTTTCCATATAACTTTAGGAGGAAAGAATAATAATGAGTAACTTTGAAAAAGATATGATTTTCCTCCTTTATACTTTTATTTTAAACATATTTGTCTTTCTTTCTTTTCTTTTCCTTCTTTTATTTTTCTTTTGCTTTTCTATTTTTTAAAATAAAATTGAAAGAAGATACATTAACATTGGAATTTCATTGATAAGACGTAAAATAACATCCCAACAATTATAATCAACCTACATATATACACACCACTACACTTATACTTTTATGCGTCCACAATCATCAATAATTAACAAATGGTCCACTAGCTTTAAAGCTTAGGTAGGACATGTGCTTAGGTTTAAGGCATGTAGTGTGTTTAACATAAAATGAAAAGATAATAAAGCTCAAGGGGGCTTAATAAAGGGAAAATTCATATCAAAAGGTAGGCTATTTGACTAATGTAACTTGTAAAACAAAGAATGCCTATATCATTTCCATGTTAATGCATGTGATAAAAAAAGTGGCCTTGGATAGAAAATCAAAGCAAAGTTAGGATGTACATGTTATGAAGGCCACACATATAAAAGAAAGACAATGAAATCGATACAAATGTGTTAGTCTATAAAGGCTCAAAATCTCATTGAATTATGTCTACCACTAGTCACTACTCTTCTAAAAATAATTCATATTGAAAAATCACAAAAGTAAAAGTATGTATTCAAGTTGCCATAGATTTTTCTAGTCAATTCACTCTCTAATCGTGATTATATAGTCCCAGACGCAAGAAAAAAAGAGAAAATGTTTGTTTGTTTCTCTCTCTCTTTGTTTTAAATTTTAAAAACATGTAAAAAAACCAAACAAAATTAAAAACACACATGCATATAATAAGAAAAAAAAGCAAAAATGTAAAGAAAAAGAAATGAACTTCCCTTGGGTCGACTCCCAAGTAGCGTTTTTGTTTATTGTCACTGACTTGACTCTTTATTTTCCTCGTCATATGAAAATTTTGTGTTCTTCAGGGATCAGATGTGTTTTCTCCACTTCAGGTTCTTTAGGATAGGGCCTCAGTTAAGCACCTCTGACATTCAACATCTTCCCTATCTTCAGAATCTCAATCTCTACTGAGTCCGCCCACTTTTGAAATATCTTGAATATCTCTTCATCCTTTTCTTCCTTTTCCAATTTCTCCAATCTACTAAGTAAAGTTGAAGGGTTTAGTCTTAGCAATACTGATGGACTCAATATTCACTGTTAAGCTAAATGATATATTCTTTTCTACTTTGAGCTCCTCCTCCACTTCTTCTTCACAAGCAATTGTTTGAGTAGTTCTCTCAAGATTCTCGAGCTCCACTCTATTAGGTCTTTGCATTGATGTCCTTTTAGTACACCTCTAGTTAAGATGGCTGCTCATCTTCACTTTTTGTTTCCAAGTGGTTAATAGTTCTCGTTGTCTAATCCATCAGACTTACAAAGGTCAGAAATTGAAACATTGTATCTTGCTGGAACCATTTTAAATCCTATTGAAACTGCTGTATACCCTATTGAATTTGAATATTATTAGTGGTAAGAGTCTTGGCCAAGTCTTCTAGAGATGTACCTGAGTTTTGTTGGCTCTCAAAATCTTGGATGCTAGAACTTGTATCTTTCAAATTTTGCCTTACATCATACTAAAATTGTAAATTATTAGCAAAAAAAATTTAACTACTTCTTCCAAAGATGGACCTGAGTTATAATTAGAAGTTTTTGGTCTATTCAGGAATCGTTGTGCTTCCTGCAAACTATTAAAGAAGTAATTTTGCTGATTATCGCATCCATAACTAAAGTTCGTATGATAACTCCAAACTTGGTTTTATAAGTTATAGGAAAAAATACTTCCTTCCATGTGTTTTTTAAAACACATACGCTAAACAAAAAGTGAAAAGATCAAGAAATAACTGAAAAGAAACTAATTATAAACAAATATGTGCACATCACCAATTGAAATTAAAAATAAAAAATAAAGCACCAACAGTCCCCAGAAACTATGCCAAAATTGGTAGTGTGTCGTAACACTATACAAAATAACTAGACCTAAAACTATAGATAGTGATGAGTTTAGGTTGATCCCATATAAAGTGTGTGTAAAGCTTTTTAAATGAAAAGAATTGATGTCTAGGTTAGGGGGTTTGGTTTGGTTTTAAATAAGAAATAAAGTGAAAATAAATTAAAGAAAGCAAGTTAAATCAAATAAAATAAAAATAAGAAAAGTGATGAATACATTAGGGACCAAATCATCTATTCAATCTCGACCCACACATAATTAAATATACTTCATTGAATTGTTATTCTTGTACCTCTCTTAGCAACTATTAATAATAGGTTAACAATAAGCTTTGTTAACCCTGATTTTCCCTTATGTCACATTCAATTAAAACAAGTTGCTCTTTAATCGATCCAAACTATCAAATAACCTAGGATAAACTCTCTAGCTTTAATTAGACAGCTACATTACAAGTCAAGAAAACAGATTAATGAAGCTAATAACCATATAAGCTTAGGTCATTTAACTTAGGTTACGTTATCCCTTATGATTCAAAACCATTAATTGCTACAAATAAATCGAAACACAACAATTACATATTGTATTCAAGATTCTAACAATGGATTCTTACATAAACACTCTAACGATAACAAGAATACGATCATTCATACATGAAAACTTAAATCCATAAGCATAGGATAACCTAAACAATTCTTAGAGAGAGAAAGAACAATAAACACAATGAGAGAATCATTAACTATTTTTTGGCATCAATATTATCTTAGAATCGGTGTCAAGTGATAGTTGTGCATTAGTATGTGTTTTTCTAAGTATTTGAAATGTGTTTCTTGCATAATAGGTTATTATAGTTTTGCTTTAGGATTTATTTTGCAAGTTTTTGTTTAGTTTGATCTTCATTACTGTTCTTTTGTATTTGATGTTGATTTAGGGTAAGAATTGATCATTTTGATGTAGGAATGGAGGATGGCCACATTTACGATTGAGCGAGAGACCAAGAGAGGAGAAGACAAGTGGAGGAATTATAACACAAGAACCCATGATCGTGGGTTTCATGCCAATTCCCATGATCTTGGGATGCCTAATCCAAAGGTACGCATAGGATTCACTTATTTTTTAGGTTTTCATGACTATATAAGGTTATAAACCCCTATGGACCAGAGAGTTTCAATAAAGACTTGCCTCCTTAAGTGAAAACACAGGTTTAGAGTCTTAAGAGAGGTGGAGAATTAAGGTTTTTCATTCACAATTAGGAAAGGGGCATACCAATGCTGAATTTTCCAAATTCGAGCAAAGAAGAGGAAGAGTTTAATTCATTTAGTTTTCTCTTGTTTTTTCTCTTCTAGTATTTGTATGATTGATTATTTGATTGTTGGAGGTGTTAATACCATCATGAGTGGCTAATTTATTTATAGAGATTACTTTTGAACTTCTTATTGAACTCTTATTTTGTTAATTTGAATGAATGAAGCTTTTGATGAATGTTTAAATTATACCTTATAATATATTGAGAGACTGAGTTGGGTAATTTGCATAGGGTTGTACATTAGCACTCTATAGACCTACATTCATTAAGTTAATTGATTAGTTAGAGAGAGATCTTGGCTAATTAGTTGATTACCCATAGGATAACTTAATAACTAGTTAAATTGGTGGATTGATTTTATATATTGAGAGATTGCTTAATCATTTCCATTTAATTTGGCTAGGGACATTTAATTACACCTTATGGGAGGGTAGTTAATACATTAGGACATTTTAGGTGAGGTGAAATTCAATTAACAAAATAAGAGGGAGATAAGATAAGAAAAAAATGATCTCTAGTTGTTAAAATCTTGAACTCTAAGTTTCTGCAGTTTTTCATTACCATTTATGCATTGTTAGTTTTTTAATTTAATTTAGTTTTCCAGTTTATTTCTATTCAATTTTTTTTCTTAAACAAAGATTAATCTAAATTAAGTGCTGCCTAAGCACAATCCTTGTGGGATCAACATCCTTATTTTACTACAAGTTGCGACCCATATGCTTGTAGTTTTGAGTGTAAAACTAGTAGTCTATTTTTCAATCAACAAGTGTTTGGTGTCATTGCCAGGGATTGTTTGTTTAACATCTTATTCAGTTTAGGTTATTTTGATTTAAGAGTTTTTGATATTTTCCTTATGTATTTACAGGTGCCTGAACATAAAGAGCATGCAAAGACCGACTAAATTTAGTGACGAAGTGTTATCTGATATCACAAGGCATGAATGAGAGTTAAGCAGAGCGAAGCACCAAGACATTATAAAAAGAAATATGGCAGAAGAAGGAGAGCAAGGACGAGATGAGAGGACATTGATGGACTTTATGAGACCAGGTTTCAGTCCTCAAAGAATTGCGAGGCCAGTGATTCAAGCTAATAATTTCGAGATCAAGCCAACACACTTTAGAGTAGTGTACAATTTTATAGGTTGTCCAACAAGATCCCAATGCTCATATTGTAAATTTTTAGAGATCTACAACTCCTTTTGGTTTAATGGGGCACCTGATGATGCCGTGAAGTTAAGATTGTTTTCTTTGACTATGAGAGATCAAGTGAAGGAGTGGTATAACTCGTTCAGTTCAGGACATATCACTATTTAGAAACAACTAGCCCAAGCATTCCTCACTAAATACTTCCCATTGACCAAGACAACAAGAATCATAAAAGAAATCATAATTTTCAATAGAGTGATGGGGAGTCTTTATATAAAGCCTAGAAGAGATTTAAAGAATTAAAGAGAAGTTGTCCCCACAATAACCTTCTGAGGGAGTTCCTATTACAGACATTCTACAATGGTGTAGATCAGAGCACAAGAGGATCCATAGATGCAACTGCTGGAGGTTTTTTTATGAGAAAGACTATTGATGTAGCTCATGAACTTTTGGAAGAATTGGTGAGCAATAGTTGTATGAGGTCAATTGAGAGGAGTAGATTGGGGCAAAAGGAGCAAAAAAGTATGATACCAATTGATTCTGTTACAGCTTTATAAACACAGATCACAGCCCTTACTAAGCAATGGATGTAAGGTGCATCTTCATCTGTGGCCAAAACTATGCAATTACAGTGTGAGTTATGTAGGCAAAGCAACCGTTGCTCAACTGAATGTTTCTTATTGGGAGCTAGTAGTACAGTACTTGGGCCAACTACATGAAGACAATAATCCTTACTCTAACACTTACAATCTAGAGTGGAAAAACCACCCAAATTTTTCTTAGAGTATTAATAATACAAGTGGTCAGGCAAGACCTCCTAGATTTTAGTAAGATCAAATTGGATCTATAAAAAGCAAAATGGACAAGTTGGTGGATGTTTTAGGGTCCAAACTGGCAACTCAAGCACACAAACCAGAAGAGGATGTTTTCGAGTCAGGAGGAAAGTCAAAAGAGGATGGGGCAAAGTTTGATTAGATTATAAAGAACCATGCCTTGTCCATCCATAATTTGGAGGTTAAGGTGGGTCAACTTGCTAATGTTTTATCTTCTAAAAATGCAAGTAGCCTACTAAGTGTTAAGTCAAAAGGACTTCACGATGATTAATTTTGATGACAATCAAATAATAATAATGTTAGAAATAAATGAACGATTTTGATAAGTGTGTTAAGTATGCAGAAGAAGCACAGAACACAGAAGAAGTGGGGACACAGAAGAAAGGGAAGCACAGAAGAAGCACGAAACACAGAAGAAGCACAGAACAAAGAAGAAGCGCAAAACACAGAAAAAGCGCAAAACACAAAAGAAGCACTAAACACAAAAGAAGCGCAAAACACAGAAAAAGCACAAAACACAGAAGAAGCACAGAACACAGAAGAAACAGAAAATACAGAAGAAGTTGAAAACACAGAAGAAGAGGAAAACACAGACGATCCAAAAAAGAAGATACACTAGTACGTCGGGTAGTTAGTTAGTTGGAGTTAGTTATAGAACTCAACTAAATAATGGTTTATCAAGATTTAAGAAGCAGTTATCAAGAATCAAGAAGTAGATAGAGACTTAGGCTATAAATACTAGTCGTAGTCGAAGATTAGGTAATCTTACAACCTTTGGAAAATCATTGATCTTTGAGCTTTCAAGTGTTTACTTAGAAAAGAAAAATTCTGTAGTGCGATGCTAAAAGAGCTAACCCTACTGTAACAAAAGCTCACAATATCTTTCTAGTGAGAAAAAGAAAAGGCTAAGAGCCTAGAGAGGCTAAGTTAGCAGAAAGAATACTTTATGTAAGAGACCTGAAGAGGCTCAAGAAGGGAAGAAAGAATACTTGTAATTTGTCAAAGTATAGTGAAATACTCAGATGAACTCTGAGGACTGGACGTAGCCCATGGTTTGGGGTGAACCAGTATAAAAACTGCAACGTCTATCTTCTATCCTTTTACTTTAGTTTATTTTGTTGTTAAACAAGTATATGGAAGTTATTTGCGATTTAACTATATAACAATTTTTGTATAATTTTTTTGATACTCTTTTAACAAGTTAGAGAAGTTCTTAACAAGATTTATTAAAGATTTTGTATTCACGAAAAGGATACACAATTCAACCCCCCCTTTATGTATCTAGTTCATTGTACATAAATTCTATATTAACGTGTGATTTACGTCAATTGGTATCAGAGCTCAATTTCCAAGAACCACCTTTACAAAGTGAAGAGCAAGATCCATGGCTGAATCACATGTTTTTATAGATGAAGGCGCCTCCGTCACAAGACCTCTTGCATTCAATGGTGAATATTATCATTATTGGAAGGACAAGATGCGGCTCTTTATAGAATCCACACACATTGATCTTTAGGATATCATCGAGAATGGACCATACATACCAATAGATGATGAAGGAAATACCATTCCTTGTAACAAATGGTCAGTTGATCACAAAGCTAGATTTCAACTAAATTCAAAAGCCAAGTTCTTTTTTAGTTGTGCGTTAAGTATAAGTGAATATGATAAAGTTCATGGATGTGAAACTGTGAAGGAGATGTGAGACACTCTATCCATCGCACATGAAGGCATAAACCAAGTGAAAGTGTCTAAGATCAGTATTCTCGTACATCAATATGAGCTATTTAAAATGAAAGAAGATGAGTCTATTGATCATATGTATGGACGATTTCAAACTATCGCTAATGGACTTAAAGCTCTTGGGAGAATCTACGATAACTAAGACCATGTGAGGAAGATTCTCAGAAGTCTGCCGAAAAGATGGAGACCCAAAGTCACTACAATACAATAAGCCAAGGACTTGAGCAAATTAAAGCTAGACGAATTGCTTGGTTCTTTGAAGATACATGAAGTAGAGGTTGATGCTGAAGATAAATCTAAAAGATAAAAATCCATAGCATTAAAGGCTGGTCAGAAAAATCACAAAACTCAGAGAAATAGAAGTTCTTTGTCAAAAGCATTAAAGATCGAAGAGGTCAAGAATGATGATAGCAGTGAATTTGATCACGATTCAAGTGAAGATGATGATGAATTATCTTTCATTTCAAGAAAGATCAAAAGGATGTGGAAAAAGAAAGCAAAAGG
>JAOSBN010101331.1:0-11309 GCA_027563595.1 Erythroxylum suave
AAACATAAACATTTGCATCAACATATCAATGAAACATTAAGTCATTACATATTATATAACATATAGAAACTCCCAATCTAGCCAGGAAAACGCATCTTGGGGGAGAGGTATCCATACCTTTATAAGGCATACTTCGTTCTCCTCTCCAACCGATGTGGGATTTCATATAACAAATGTCTTTATTTCATTTTTTTCAAATTGTACATAGTCACTCCCTTTTAATCAAATTCAATGTACCTTATAAACATAAACATTTGCATCAACATATCAATGAAACATTAAGTCATTACATATTATATAACATATAGAAACTCCCAATTCACAAACATCCATATCCAATTCACATAACATAAAACCCTTGGAACATATTGGTATTCTTAAGAACACATTCATCTAGAATATGCCATACATTTTAACATTAGACACACTATTAATTATTCACACATTCTGTAAGTTATAACCTCAATTAACAATCCATAACTAAATTAACTTTTACTCAATTAATCTAATATCATCTAGGTTCATTTTCAAACCTTAATCACGTCCAAATACACCATATTAGAGAGACTTATCCTCATCCAGTTCAACAATTGCACAAATCAGCATTTACCATGTAAAAACCCATGATCCTCCCCATAATTGTGATAGAAGCTACTACATTTGTCCACGATCGTGGGATGGGTACCACGATTGTGGCCTATCCTTTTTCTGTACTTTTTCCAGATTTTCTCAGGCCAAATTTCAGGTCAGTTTTTTATGGCCATTCTGACATAGAAACTGAGGTTTCTAGGTAATATGTCCTTCTAAACAAATGTTCCTCTATGTCTTAAGGTTCTAATGAACAAAATTTAATACAACTTGGTTAATTATTCATAGAGTTATACCCAAAATACTACAGGCTGTTCTCAAACAATGACAGTAACCAAAACTCAAGTTCATGCCAAATTTCAAAACCCTTAGAGATAAAAATAAAATTCTACTTCTTCATGAAAATTGTAGAAATATGTATGTAGTTTAATCTAAAATTAAGATCACCCAATTTGGATATCTACGGGTCAAGTTATGGCTAAAATAGCAATGTCTATTTAGTGGAACCATGACAATTAACTCACATCTTACTCCTGCAACAACCCTTCACCATACTTCATTAGTTCCACTTCAATTCCACCTTATTCATGCCTCAATTCCCAATAAATTTCATGTCCAGAACCAATTCAAAAATCATTTGTTAAGTAACTTACAAATCAATATCTTTCACACATCAAAACCAAACCAGAAATTATCATACAATGGTCATTTTTCCACCATTCAATTCTCGTCATATTCTAGTCAATTCAAGAATCGAACATTTCATATTATAACATGAAATAAATTTTAGCATTCCATTACCTTCTTTATATTCAAGGAACAAGCCAAAATAGCCTTCCAAATAGCCAACACAAGTCCAAAATCAAGGTGTAAATATTAGCATCAAAAAGACGACATAGAAGATAACATAATCTACTTTCTTGATGCAATATTTAGCTAAGAATTTAGAGTGATAATGCACAGATTTGTAGAAAAATTTTAGAGATGAAGGAGAGGGATAGTTTTGGTGTTGATTGAGCAAGAAGAGAAAGAATAACTAGCAGAAACACTTCTACCTTAGTTGGACTCATTTGACACTAGGTGTCACTCCCACCATACGGCATATGTCTCCTTTGTTATCACATATGTCTTACATTTAAGCTACCAATTGTCACACTTCAATCAAGCCATTGGTTACTTAATGAATGTTGCCAAATGCCATAATTTAATCATGCCACTTGTCACTCAACCAATGTTGCCAAATGTCAATGCATCAGTTATGCCAAATGTCAAATACTCATAGGCTTAGTCATTCTAATTTTCATATACCAACTTATCTTGCCACTTGACAATTTTCCTAGTCTATATGTACATTTTAATACCTCAATTCTCTAATGATGTTAATTAATTCCAATTCACTAAGTATGATCCAATAAACCAAAATTCAAGTCATATTCTTAATCATATCACAATTTTTATCATGTACTTTCATGAACATGTAACATTCCAACTAGGGTACAATTTGGGGCCTTACAATTATCTCCCTCTTAAAAGAATTTCATCCTCGAAATTCATACTTGTAGCATCCTGTCTCTCAAATTGTTAAGAGATTTAAAGATTTAGACTAATGAGTCATGCGAGTGTCAGTTTGTAAGACGAAATTGGTACATTTATGAAAAGAGTTCATAATTGTATTCAAAGGCCTAATATGAGCATACACACAAGTTGATATTTGCAAATATTATAATTTAACATATGCACTCAATTGACATATTTTGGGGTATGAAATTGAATGTGATATGAGAAATGACTATGCTTTCTAATGTCTTGTATTTTGGTTTACCAAAGACAAGAATTGATGGATTATAAATTAGCAACTTTGAAATTAATTGTCGTAATTGGGAGATTGATAAATTAAAATGTACATTTGGACTAGGAAAAATGCCAAGTGGTAAGAAAAATTGTTACATGGAAATTTGGATGATTAAGCCTATAATTCAGTGACATTTGGAATTGATCATTATAGGATAAATGGAATAGTAAGTTGATAACAAATGGAATTGATTAATGGAAAAAGGGTTGCTACACTTAAATGACACGTGACCTAGCTTTAATGGTAACTTATGGCAGCAACTATACTTGACACATGTTGAACATGCCTTTAGATGTGTGATCATTTCATTAGATGACACCTAACACCTTAGGTGTAAGCTTCAGCAGGAGCAACTCTAATCAAACTCATTCTTATTCTTCCTTTCTTTCACACAACACTGAAACACTCTTCTCTTTCACCTCCCTGTATATGCTTTTATTCATGTTTCATTGTTTCACTAATAATCCGTGCTTCACGCTCACAAAGTTAAGTAGAGAATCAGAATATAGTTTCCTTATTGTCCTAGACGAAATCCATTCAAGGTCCACCTTGGATGTATGATGATTTTACGTTTTTAGAGTACTGATGTAGAGTTACTTTTGAGCTGGAATTTGAGTTAAACATGTAATTAAAAGATTAGTGCTTATGGCATGTTGTAATAGAGAATTAATGATGATGAATTAGGATAAATTGTAATGTTAATGATTAAAGTGTGCTAGAATATGTTGGCTGTTGTGTTTTTACTAAACATGCATACGTATTTTGGACATTCCTTGATCTATGGATATCCAAATCGGATGGATTTTCATTTATAGTAAACTAGAGACATATGGATACAATTTTATGAAGGAATCGAATTTGAATTCTATCCTTAAGAGTCCTGAAATTTGGCTTGAAGTTGAGATTTGTGTATTGTTAAGGTATGAGAGCAGTCTATAATATTTTGGTTATAACTTGCATAATACTGAACCAAAATGCATGATTTTGATGTCATAGAAACTTAATACATATAGAAACCTTTTATTAGAAGAAGGTGTCATTTAAATACCCCATTTTCTAGATCATAATGATCATACAAAACTGACCTAAAAATCAATCCTGTGAAAAATTGGAAAAACTACAGGATAAATTGCTTAATGTTATGTTTATGTGATTATGATCAACAATTTTATATATTGTGTTTTGTGGAAGTTTTGAATTGGAATGGAGGTGAGAATGAAGAGAAATTGAAATAGGAATGATAAGATATTCATAGATATGTTAGAAATAACATTTAGGAATGGGAAACTTGGAAATTGACCTATAAATGTCCGTTGGGCGGACTTTATGTCCATTGGGAAGACATTCTCTAGAATTTTAGTGTTCTAGCTCTGTTCATGTCTGCTTGGAGGGATATACATGTCTACTGGGTAGACATTCTCAGACATCTACATAAATATGCAATTTTGACCCTTTAGACAGCAAAATCTCTCTTCGGGGTCTTCATAGAAGTTATAGAACTCAAAGTTTTCTTTGAAACCATACTTGAATGACCTTAATTTGACATCCATAGTGAAATTTATTCCTATTGTCCAAATCATGTACATATACAAATTATTGACTTATCTATGCTTTCCTATGATGTAAGTAGGCTTGAATGGGATTTTGAATGAACTTGATGGATGATGAATGAAGGGATTAAAGTAAGGAAAGTGTATTAGGTATTAAAGAATGATTGAAAGATGATGTTAATTGATTATGAGACGCGTACTAAGGAAATGTACCTAAGATTGTTGTTGAGCATGCGTTGTATATAATCCATATATACATATGCGCATAAATGAGTACTTATATAATTGTGCAAAGTTGTAACATGTGTAAATGTATGTGTTGCATGACATAGAGGAGCAATTAGAGCAACCTCATCCAGATGTTGCTGGAACCTCAAGGCAGTAGGCTATCTGGAGCAAACTGTGAGTAACCTAAGATGGTCTCACTTTAATTGTTTGTTTTATTCTGAATTGAATTACTATTTGAAATACTTGAGATATTACTGATTCTCAACAACTGATTGTGCGAGGAGTTTGATATTCGGGACTATATTGGGAGTGTTCCTTGAATGTGAATGTGATTGACTAAATGTGTTCTCAACTTATATGATAACTGCTAGACTAAGTCCAAAGATCATTATGAATGAGAAATGTGAATGCGAATGCAGTGGACTAAATATGATGATTGAAAATGTGAAATGCATTTGTTCTATGATTGCATGAAATATAAAAGTAGTTGTGACTAGAGTCGCTAATGAAAAAGAGCTTAAAGCTTAGACATCTGTGGTAAGAGCCTATGACCCAATTTGTATGATAGAGCCCTGGTATCCACAACGGATACGTGACAGTATGATAAAGTCTGGAATCCACAATGGATTCGGGACAGTGAAAAAAGCACTCAGTCACAGTAACGTAATAAATGAATTCGAGTCTTATAAACATTGCACACACATATGAAATGAATAAATTAGACAATTGCAATGTTTGATGAATTTTATTGTATGAAATGTGTGAATACTTATCGATGGATATGTCCTACATTATTATAATGAAATGATGAATTGTATAGATTTTGAAATATGAAAATTGTGAACAAAGTGTTCCATGATATTCATGATGATAATTGAGATGATGTGAATTTCATTATACGATAACATGAATTGTTGTGTTGCATAACAAGAGTGAACCATTAAGGATAGTTACTCAACAGAGTTCGTAAAACTCATCAAAAATTGCAACGTGGCTTTTTAAGTTCAGAAGAGATATCTAGTTAGACTAATTAGAGTGAGGCCATTGCATATGAACATGAGTTAGTGGTAGGGATCAGTTTGTACCTATATAAGTCTTTAGTCAAATTGTTTTAAACATTGTATTCTGCAACTTTTGTATGTTGTATAAACAAATTCTGAAATGTAATGACTTTTCTGACTGAATATGTTTGTAATGAAATGGGCCTAAATGAAACCTGAGTTGCTTAAGATGTGTTTGATGTGTGGAAATTTTGTAATAAGTATTTTTGATCATCTTAACATGTCATCCTCATAATGTATATTCTCGAATTCTATTGTTACATTTGGGTATATGCTCTACGAGAGTGGTATATTACAATACCTTATCAAAATAGTTAAGGATATTGAGCCTTTATAGTCTCTTCTAGTTCCCATATTGCTTCCTCGAGTTCATGGTGTTTCTAAAGTACTTTCACCAAAGGTATTTGCTTGTTCCTGAGTTGACATACTTCTCTGGCTAAAGTAGACACAGGCCCTTCTTTATAAGCCAAATCTAGTTGTACTTGAATTTCTTGCATAGGAATCTTATGTGTATCATAATATTGATATCTTCTTAATATCGAAACATGAAACACATCATGTAACTTGGCCAACTCTACAGGAAGAGCTAATAGATAAGCTACTGGTCCAACTCTCTTAAAAATCTCATAAGGACCACTATAATGTAGGTTGAGCTTACCTTTCTTTCCAAACCAAAGTATGGGTTTCCATGGTGATACTTTTAGGAATACCTTATCACCTACCTAATATTCAATATCTTTTCTTTTAAATGAGCATATGATTTCTATTTATCACTGATAGCTTTCAATATTTGTTAAATAACTTGAATTTTCTCTTCAATATCTTTCATAATATCAGGCTCGATCATCTTATTTTCACATAATTCAGGCCAACAAACTAGAGTTCTACACTTCCTACAATTCAGGCCAACAAACTAGAGTTCTGCACTTCCTACCATATAGAGCTTTATAAGGTGCTATGCCAATACTAGTCTGATAACTGTTGTTGTAAGTAAACTCCATCAGAGAAAGGTAGTTACCCCAACTTCTTGAGAATTCTAACACAACCCCAAAGCATATCTTCTAATATCTGGATAACCCGTTCATATTGTCCATCTGTCTAGGGATAGAAAGTGGTATTAAAGTTAACTTTAGTACCTAAAGCCTTTTGCATTAACTTTAGTATCTAAAGCCTTTTGCAGACTTTTCCAAAATCTTGAATTAAATCAAGGATCACAATTAAAAATAATAGATAGTGACACCATATGCAACATCATTATATCATTCTTATATAGGTCTACAAGCCTGTCCAATGAATAATCAGGATGAATAGACGGAAAGTGAGCAGACTTACTGAACTTATTAACAATCACCCGTACAACATCATGCTTCATCTAAGAGAAAGGGAGTTTAGTGACAAAATCTATGGTAATGTTATCCCATTTCATTAAGGAATTGAAATAGGATCTAACAAACCAGATGGAACCTAGTGCTCAGCTTTGACTTGCTGACATGTCAAACATTTAGATATATAATCCACTACTTCATGTTTCATACCTGACCACCAATAATGTTACTTCAGATCTTTACTCATTTTATTTCAACCAGGAGGCACTGTAAAGACAATATTATGGGCCTCAAACAATAATTTTATCTTTAATTCATCATTAGTTGGCACACACCATTGATCTTTATAATACAAATCACCATCTCTTTTTATAGAAAAATTAGGTTGTTTACCTTCCTGACTACCTAAGATAGGTTATTGTAACTTATCATCAACTTTCTGTGCATCATAAAATTCTTGCCTCAAGGTAGGCTTATCTTTCAACTGAGCTATTAAAACTCCATTAGATACAAGTCTTCTTTCACTATACTATACTAACAAAGCCGAAATGGTCTTCCGACTTAGGGCATTAGCAACTATATTAGCCTTACCCGGATGGTAGTCTACAATGCAATCATAATCTTTAAACAATTCTAAGCAATGTCGTTATCTCAGATTAAATTCCTTTTGAGTAAGCAAATTCTTCAAACTTTTATGATCAGTGAAGATCCTACACTTTTCCCCATACAAGTAGTGCCGCCATATTTTCAAAGCAAACACTACTGCTATAAGTTCAAGATCATGTGTAAGGTAGTTTTGTTCATAAAGCTTCAGTTTCCTAGACGCATATGCAACTACCTTTCCATCCTGTATCAAAACACAACCCAAACCATTTCTAGATGCATCACTAAACATAACATATTCCTTAATAGAAGTGGGTTGAGCCAATACAGGAGCTTCAGTATGTATTCCTTTCAATTGATCAAAACTAGCTTAACATCTATCAGACCATTCATACTTCACTCCTTTTTATAGCAGTTTAATCAAAGGGGATGCTATTAACGAGAATTCTTTCACAAACTGGTGATAGTAACCCATCAAACCCATAAAACTTCTAACTTCCATCACATTCTATGGCGGCTTTTAGTTAACAATTGTTTCAATCTTACTGTATCAATTCTAATCCTTTGAGAAGAAAAAACATCACAATATGTCCTAGAAAAGATACCTCCTAAAGCCATAAATCACACTTACTCAGCTAGGCATACAATTGCTTTCCTACAGGATTTGTAACATAATCCACAGATGCTCAATATGGTCATACTTATTATTGGAATAAACTAGGATTTCATCTATAAACACCACTACAAATTGGTCCAAATAGAGCCTAAACACTCTATTCATTAGATCCATCAATGCAGTTAGTTAACCCGAATGACATTACCAAGAATTCATAATGTCGATAATGGGTCCTGAATGTAGTTTTCGGAACATCCACATCCTTTACCCGAAGTTGATAGTATCTTGATCACACATCTATCTTGGAAAAAACACCTACACCTTCCAATTGATCAAACATATCTTTTATTCTTAGTAATGGATACTTATTCTTCGCTATGACTCTATTCAGTTGTTTGCAATCAATGCACATCTGGAGAGTACCATCTTTCTTCTTAACAAATAAAACCGGTGCTCCCCGAGGTGAGACACTGGGTCGATGAACCCCTTATCCAGTAGTTTTTGCAACTACACTTTTAACTCCTTTAATTATGTATATAGGAGAAGTGCTAGGCATAACTTCAATAGATGACTCTACTTCCCTTTCAGGAGGGAGTCTGGGTAACTCTTCAGGAAACACATTTGGAAATTCATTCACTATTGGAATATCTTGTAGTTTACCACCCTCCTTCTTAGAATTAAACATAAAAGTTAGATAGGCTTCACATCCCTTCCTAAGGAACTTTGGAGCTTGTATAGAAGATACCACATTTGCTAGAGAACCAGTGTGGATGCCATGTAATATTATTTCAGGATGATCAGGCTTCCTAAGCACAATTATTTTAGCACTACAATTAACTAATGCCTGATGCTTGGATAACCGATCCATACCTAAAATCAAATCAAATTCATGAAAAGGAAATCTAATTAGATTTGCTATATATTCACATCCTTGGATCATAACAGGACAGTCTCTATAAACCTCATTAACTAATACACTACTACCTAAAGGACTGGTTACAAAAATATCATACTCTAGTTGATCTATATGCATCGATTTATTAGAAATATCTCTAACAAGTACCTTAATGATGATTGGAACAATGAGGGAACTCTGGAGCACTAGAAGATCGACCCACAGAAGAACCCTTACCAAAAGCAGTAGATGAGGGAAAGTTTTGTTGCCTTCCCCAAGTTACAGATCTCTGAATAAATTTTAGTTCAAAGGAAACACCTTCACAACTCCTCTTGCCCGAGGACTGACCTCCTCTAGCAAAACCCCTTCGTTGAGCCCTTTCACTCTTCACCATCTCTTGCTTCTCTATCTTCATAGTAGTTTGAACCAGCTGATGGTAACTCACTTGCTGTAAGAGAGTAATTGCCACCAGATGCTCTTTGATCAAATCATTCAAACCATCCTTAAACTGATGGCATTGGAACTCATTAGTAAGTACTGGTTCAGGTGAAGACTTGCTGAGTCAATTAAAATCTTTGTCGTACTCAGCAATAAATAGGTTTCTCTACTTTAGGTTCAGAAATTGCTTCCACTTATCCTTTTTATAAGCTTCTGTCACATACTTGGCTTTAAAATCTTGAGAAAAGAAATCCCAAGTCAAAAGGTATGGTAACTGAAGATTTCTCATAACAAACTTCCACCATTCATAAGCTGCTCCCTGAAGAAGAGAGACAATACAATGCACCATCTGATCTGGTGGGCAACTAATTTCATCTAACACCCTTTTCACCTTCTCTAACCAAAACTCAGCTCTTTTAGACTCCTCCAGAGATGTTCTAGTAAATTCCTTAGCGTTATATTTCTATCTTTGGGTGTTGTCATACGTACTATACCAAAGTCATCATGTCTTGCGACAACTTAACCAAACACTCCCCCTGAACTGGAGGTAGAGGTGAACCAAAGACTCCCCTTGAACTGGAGGTGGAGGTGGTGGTATTTTATCTCGATTCACCCCATAGGGTCCAGATAAAGATGGACGAGGTCGCTCGAGATTATTACTCTCTACAACCTCGTTAACGGCTTCGTGAGATCTTTCCATATTCAATTCTATGTTCAAAATATGGGACAAACCACATTAGACCAAACATAACTCTTATATCCACGTATAAGAAATAGTTAAGCACTGGTTAAACCAGAATCACCTAAACCATGTTGTGATACCAAACCATGTAACATCCAGATACTCCCTAGGAGGGTATGCAAATGATACATAAGATAAAACCAAAATAATTCAAAATATACTAAAGCATTTCTAGAAACTCAAGGAACATACATTTTATTCTTCAATGGTTGGGTTACATTCAAAAACGAACATAGACATGGTACTTATTACATACAAGCCTTAAATCCAAATCCAAACTGTATTAAGGTTATTAAAAATCATTAAATAAAACACAAAATATAATATGTCCCATTACATTGAAAAACAACTCAAAAATAAATTGAACATTTCTATAACAAAGAACAATCTTCTTGGCCATTGTGGTTGTCTTTGTCCCAGTTTCAAGTCTTCTTATCAACACTTACATAGAGGCAAAACCATTGTGCTAAGCATATAGCTTAGTGGGGAATAACTAACAAGATATAAACTGGTGATTGTCTCTAATAGTCGTCTAGCATTCACTTATACAAAATTAAATCATATCACCAACAATCTTTAATTGTTCATATTATGGATCAATCCAAACATTTTGTGTCTTAGAACATAATATGATTCATCATTACAGAACAAGACATATAAATATCATAATAGAATGTCATTGCTTCATAACAAAACACACAAGTCTCAAACAAAACATAATTATGCCAAAACAGATCAAAACTTATATCAGATTGGAATTCATCTTATATCAGATCAGAATTTATCTTATTTCAGATTAGAGCTTGTTTATATCAAAATTGAATATGTATTAAAATACAAATATATTAGCCTTCTAATCATCTTTACAGAAGTGGGTAATGGGACCAGAATAGGAGATACTATGATTGGTATCATATAATAGGAGAGACTTATGTTTCAGTATTAGAAGACACCAAAGTGTCAATATTAGGAGACACCAAACTATCATAGGAACAATTTCAGAACCTTCCAAGCATGCTTATTCACCTATAACTAGGACTTAACAGTTTTAAAATAATTTATTTCAAATTTTAGAATGACAAGCAAATAATGTAGTATATAACAATTGTCTTTATTTCATTTTTCTCAAATTGTACATATTACTCCCTTTTGATCAAAGTCAATATACCTTATAAACATAAACATTTGCATTATATATCAATGAAACATTAAGTCATTACATATTATATATCATAGAAACTCCCAATTCATAAACATCTATATCTAATTCACATCACATAAAACCCTTAGAAGCCATTAGTATTCTTAAGAACACATTCATCTTGAACACAACATACATTTTAACATTAGACACATTATTAAATAATCTCACATTCTTTAATTTATTACCTCAATTAACAATCCATTACTA
>JAOSBN010101342.1:0-11309 GCA_027563595.1 Erythroxylum suave
GCCATAGATGAACATAAAATGAATGTAAATGACTATAAATTAAGTCCTAAACATATATGAAAATATGAGTGTATCAAGGAAGGAGCGTAGAACTTGTTATAGACTTGTTCGTCGATGAGATAGATACCGAAGGTGATGAGACCGATGCCAAGACTTTGAGTGGCATGGCGGAACTTATTCATCATCATCGGATGCTTCCTCCACTCATCCCTCATCCTAAAGAACTCTCTAGTGTTCCTCTCTTTCTCACTCTCACTCTCTCTCACTTACCTCACTTGGAAATTCAGAAAATGTTAATTTGGGATTGGGATTTAGGACTGCACTCTGTTTGTGTAAATGTGTGTTTTAGTTTTGGGCTTTTTCAATGACTATAGAATGGGCTTTATAGATACATACATATTCTCCAAAATTGAGAATTAATCATTTAGCTACTAGAGCAAAAATCAAAGACTACCTTACAAGTCTGTACGTTGATGAAAATAAAAAGCAAATTTTTCTCTTTTTCCAAAATCATCGTATGCTTGCCCTGAATTTATCCTAATTTTACATTTCTCAAATCACTTGAATTATAATATATTTATGCAGTCTTTTTCACAAGCTTTCTTTTAAGTAAGGAAGATATTTAAAAAAAAAAATAGACTCCTTTTTAGTATTTTTTTAGACAAATTTTACTGTTTTAATTAAATGTCTAAAAATTCCAGCAATTCTTAAATTATTGAAGATAATTATTAGTCTAGGTATAAGCATCTAAAATCCCCTTATTTTGGTGTTGTGCTTGGTGGTTAAGTTACTCGGTCGGAAGGTCTCATATGCGTTGATGTGCTCTACACTTCGTAAGTATTGACGTTTATCTGTGGAACCAAAAATCTTGGATTTGGAGAACGATTTTTATTTGCTTCGATTGAATAATGAGGATTATGTTAATCATCTATTATTTAGAGGGCCGTGGATTGTGCCTAGCCATTATTTGGTGGTGCAACCTTGGAGCCCTGATGTTAGGGTCGCAGAGCCCACCACGTCAAGGGTAATGGCGTGGCTTCGATTCCTTGATTTACCTATTCATTACTATAATCAAACCTTCCTCTTAAAGATTGGTAACATGATTGGCAAGGCTATGAGAGCAGATATCAATACCGTGGAGTCATACCGTGGGAGGTATGCTAGAGTAGCAGTCAAGATTGATCTATCAAAGCCACTGGAACTGCGTTCAACCTCAGAGGTACCTGACAGTGAATTATGTTTGAAAAGATCCCACAAATCTATTTTACTTGTGGACAACTTGGACATAATCAGATGGCCTGTCCATTCAAGCCCCCACAATTGGATGTGACGATTACAGGGTTGGTGATTACGGAAGAATCGCCTACGGCTGTTCCCGAGGAAAGTTCTGAGGGAGTCGAGGAAAGTCTCTATGGCCCATGGATGCATGCTCCAATAAGGGAGCTCATGTAAGAATACGGATGTAGAGGAGAAGCATGACAGTCACGACAAGGAAATTGATTCATGACCTGTGAATAAATCGAGCGGTTTGAGGTCTCGGTTTCAGGTTTTGCGGTTAAAAGATGCTGATGGGAAATAGGAGAAGGGTATGTCAGGTGTTGGACATGTGGAAGTAGCTCATGTAGCCACGACGGAAAGTGCTAGTACTAGGGTTGCACCATCACCAATTGCCGTGAGGGACAAGGATCCTATGTCATACGATGCGGGCTCCGAGAACATGATACTGCAGTCAGTTTTGTTACCACCAAATGATAAGGGAAAGTTGCCTGATGTAGGACCTGAGGATATTTCTGTAGTGGAAAATTCTGTCCTGACGAAATCTAGAACTTCAGTATTTCAATTTACTCAGCAGCCAACAGTAGTAGTGCTACTGGTTGACACAAAAAAGTAGCAACAGTTTTCAGGGATGTTATCATGGGCTGGTCATCATCAGTTGAGGGGCAAAGGTGTACCCTCAGCTACGAATGAACTAGCAAACTTAGCTATCCATGTGGAATAGAGGATGGAACGGGGTTCTTCTGTTAAGAAGTCTAGACTTGATCATAATATTGCTTCTGTAATGGAGATTTTAGCTTTAGATGCCCCTCAATAAGAACCTAGAGCTGGCGTGGATGCTACCACAACTTCCTAAGTGGATGGTAACTCGGACATGGTCATGGGTATCAAACCTTCTTTGTAAGTTTGTTGAATTGTTCCTACTATCCTCGATGTTTTATTATGACGATTATCTCTTAGAATTGTCAAGGAGCTATTAGATTTATATTTTGAGTTACTTTTAAGCAGTTGGTTAGGGTACCTTGCCCTTCCATTATGGTGGTACTAGAACTTCGTATCAGCGGTGATTATGCTCAACGTGTTATTCATTCTTTGGTTTGGTCTCAATTTTTCTGTGAGGGAGCTCAAGGTTTTTCTGGAGGCATTTGGGTATTTTGGCGAGTTGAATCTATCACTGTATAGATCCTACAGTCTACTCCACAGTATGTACATTTTCGATGGGAATAAGCAGATTTCTCGGGTGAGTGCACTACTTTGTATGCTAGCCCTTCGCCTGCTAATCGTGTTAGTTTGTGGTTGATCGAGTGATTTTTCTTGAGCTACCACATGCCCATAGGTTGTTCTTAGGGATTTTAACTGCTTGTTATCTCTGAAAGATCGACAGGGTGGAGCTTTATCTGGAGCTTTTCGACCTTTGGAGTTATGTCAGGTGGTGGATGAATGTGGTCTTCTAGATTTTGGATTTGTTGGTTGTTGGTTTGCGTGGTCCCGGGGCTCCTTGAGGGAGAGGTTGGATAAAGCATTGTGTAATTCACTTTGGCTATAATAGTATTCGGATTTAGAGGTTCAGCACCTGGCTCGTATTAAGTCAGATCATAGACCGATTTTGTTACGGTGGCATAGTAGGTTGACAAGCCCTGCTAGTATGAGACCTTTTCGTTTCCAAGTACTATGGCTTACACACCCGAGGTTTCCTGTTTTTGTTGAGCAACAATGGAAGGCAGGCAGGAGTTGGTCTAATGCTTATACCTGATTTAGTTCCGGTATTCATGATTGGAACAAATATATTTTTGGGAATATCTTGCGCTGCAAGAAATATTTGATGAATCGACTGTAGGGATTGGAGAGAATATTGGATGCACAGTGGTCATATTTTATGGCTAGTGTGCACTCGCAAGTTCATAGGGAAATTGAGATGGTTTTGGCTCTGGAGGAATTGCTATAGCTTCAGAAGTCAAGAATCAATTAGGTAAATTGGGGTGATCGGAATACCCATTTTTCTCACCTATTAAAACTTACTAGGGGGCATGCTAATCACATTCAAGCTCTCCAGGATAATAGTGGACTGTGGTAGGAAGATGCAGACAAATTAAGGGATATGGCAGTGGAATTTTACGGTAGGTTATACTCGGCAGAGCAAGGGGAGTATAGTCCGCTCTGTACAATGACTTCATTTTGTCATGTACAACCAGTGTTCATGCAAGAATGAGTCGAGTCCTTGACTAGAGAGGAGGTATTTGGGATCGTAAAGTATATGGGGCGCTTCAAAGCCTAAGATTGAATGGGCTACAACCTATTTTCTTCCAAAGCCAGCGGCCAATTATTGGTGACTCTGTATTTCAACTAGTGTGGGATTTCTTGCTTACAGCGCGGATGGACACCACTTTGAATGAAACATATATTGTCTTTATACCAAATTTGAGTAGTCCGACCTAGATACTGTAAATGAGAAGGAGTGGAAACCTATTCAGCTGACTGCGATTATCTTATATGTTTTTTACTGATGATATTTTGCTATTTGCGGAAGCATCAGGGCAACAAACGATGATTGTTAAAAAATGCTTAGATCAATTTTGCGTCAGCTCCGGGCAAAAGGTAAGTGGCCAAAAATCTACTATTTTTATGTCTCTGCTTCGATGCAAGGTAGTACCAGTGAGTATTTGAGATTTAGGAGAACCTCTGGTAAATATTTGGGGACACCCATCATTCAAGGTCGAGCATTGAGTCGATATTATATGGGATTCTTGAAAAGATTCGAAATAAGTTATCAGGGTGAATGGCTCAATCCATTTCCTTTGCAGGACGTACTACCTTGGCACGCTCAGTTTTGTCGACTATTCTGATTTACTCTATGTAGACATTTGAGCTTCCATGGAATATTACACAGGATGTGGATCGTATTATTCAAAATTTTCTTTGGGGATACACTAATGATCATCGATGTATACATACAATTGGTTGGCACATTCTTTTTAAGGCAAGGGGAGATGGTGGTTTAGGCATTAAGCCAGCGGCCCTAAAAAATAAAACCTTGTTGCTCAAGTTAGGGTGGAGGTTTCTTACTGAGGATAATAGCTTATGGCGAGGCGTATTGCAAGCTAAATATGGATGGACAGGTTCTTGGTTACAGTTACCAGTTGTTCCATAGAGTTGCTCTCCTACTTGGTGTGCATTGTGTAAAATTTGGCCTACTTTAATCAAAGGGTGTCATTGGGTGCTTGGTAATGGAGCTCGTATGGCTTTCTGGGATGATCCATGGTTGGAGGATTTTGGGCCCTTACGAACACATGCACTATATGATACTCCTCCCGAAGTAGCTTCTCGACGGGTATGTGATTATGTTATTGATCCAGGTGTGTGAAATTTTGCCGAGATCGGCCAACTGTTACCATTTTTTATAGTGTCGAGGTTGGCTCTTGTGCCTCCTCCTTGCTTTAAGAATGATAACGATAAGATTACATGGACCTTATCGCCTACTGTTATTTTTACAATGCCTACTGCCTATGAATTACTTGATGATGAAGGGGAGAGTGATTCTAGCCAGTTGTGGCAGCTGATTTGGAAGTGGACTGGTCCAAAGAGAGTGTGGTCTTTTTTGTGGCTTGTTAGCCATAACCGATTAGCAACCAAGGTGTTTTGCTATAGACGGAATATTACTATGGAAACAGGGTATCCTCGGTGCACAACTGTGGATGAGAATACATTGCATGTCCTACATGATTACCTGTTTGCTTGGACTGTTTGGGATCGACTGGTCCCTACTAGTGAACAAATGGGATTTCATCGGCTTCCTCTGCATGATTAGATCCTTTCCAATCTTCAAAAGCACCAGGACTCTTACTCTAGGTTTTCATGGCTGATGTTGCTTGTTGTGGTTACGTGGTTGCTTTGGAGGTGGCATAACTTACTTGTCTTCTAGGATGGGGAGGATATTCCTAGAAATCCTATCTCGGTGGTCTTTGCATATGCCCAGCAATTTTGGCATGCTCATCAGGTTTCTAAATTTGTGAATCCCATTATTGGTCGCCAAGAACATAGATGGGTCAGATAGATACCTCCTATTAGTGGGTGGATGAAACTGAAATGTGATGGTACTCGAAATCTTATTATGAGGATGGCAGGTGTAGGGAGTCTACTTCGTGATGCTGGGTGTGTTTGGCATGATGGATTTTTGTACAATATTGATCAAGTTTCTTGTCTTGAGGCTGAGCTTCGTGGGGTTGACTTCAGTATACTACTCAAATGGGAGTTCAATGTTTACATGTAGAGACAGATTCAAGGGAAGTTTGGAATCTATTATCGTCGGGTCAGTGTTCTCAGGGTGCTTGGCTGTTACTGCTCAAGTAACGTTCGTCGTTGGCAACTGGTCACGTAGGGAGAAGCAATAAAGAACGCCGCCAGAGAGCAGCTAGGGGTTGAGGAAGAATCAGAATTGCAGAAAAGAGAGAGTAGGGTTATCATTAATTTTTCCCGATCCTTAATTACGAATATTACAGCCCTATTTATACTCACTCCTATCTACACTCGGTTTGACTCTTACGACAAGGGCAAAGAACCGTAGCGAAGAAATCCCTTGAAGGAGAACCCTATTGGTTTACTCAACTCCCTACCTTAAACCATAAGTTAAGTGCTAAAGAATTAAAAATAAATAAATTAAATGAAGTCTTTATATTTGCATGGTTTAACCACCGCTCGCCTGGGTCTTGCCTTCGCAATGCTATCCTCTACGTTCAATGGTTGTCGATCAACTGTAACATTGGCCGATTATGTAGGAGTGTTTACTATCACTTCATAATTTTTCTGATGTTCGCTTTGAACATGTTTTTTGAGAGGCTAATACTGCTGTTGATTATCTCATCTGGTTGAGTGTTCATCATAATTCTGGAATATGTTTCTATTTTTAGCCACCTGTTGGCCTTGTTTCAATTTTAGGGCTTGATGCTTTTTTTTCTTGTCACTCGTAGGCTCATATGCTTGATGTACACTGAAGTTTGTTTAACAATAAATAAATCATCTAAATAGACATCATCTTAACCGGAAATACAACATTTATATTATTGATAGGAGTAAAAAAAAAACAAAGACACCCCTTATAATTAGAAAACTTTTTAAAAATGTCCTATTGTTTGGAATTCTCAGGAAAAAAAAGTTATTATAATTTGAATTTGTCCAGAAAAACTCCTTAGAATTGACTTATGCTAAAATTAAGTGACATAGAACATTTTGACCCAAAGTTATACTCAACTTATTTATTTACTAAACTCCATTCATCCCTTAAAATAACCTAACCCACGCACCCACCTAACTATATTACCTCACTTTTTCACTGGTTCACTAACTGGATTAATCTTAGAGGGCACAGAGATGTTAATGTCATGACTAAAATTGGTATTCGGTGATTCTACCGATAATGTGGACCAGATGAGCGATCTCTATTATTGGATTGAACTTGAAAGATAGGGTTTGACAAGGATCTAAATCCAAGTACTATATGTAGACCCAGGACCACCAATCTCACCTTCCCTATGATTGCAATATATATAGAGACGACCCAGTACTGGACAATATGATAGCTTGTCGTCCATCCATTTATTTACTAAGAAGAATAGTACAATATTATATTAGCAGAAGATCACTGGTTAAGAAACAAAACTCGTTACTTCAATGGGTTAACTAAAAAATTGGAATTATAATATACCAGAACTAATAACTAGATTAGAGGTCATACGTATCAGGGCACAAAATAGCGGAGAAAAAACCGGTTTTAGAAGAACAGTTTTACATGTGTTTTTGACTAAGACTTGAACAAATGTCAGAGAAAACAAAGGTCAAATCTTTATCAAAAAAAAAAAACCAAAAGAGAAGGAAAGTTGAAAACATATCAGATAACAAACTAGTAAAAATGTCACTAACATGAGAAGTTTAAAGAAATCTAATAACATACAGTCTAATCAAAAATAGGGCTAATTTAAATTATAGACAGGTTATCATCACCTTGTCATGTCTATGTTAATTTTAGTGTAAATTTTATTAGTCATAATTATTTTCTCTAATCGAATTGAAAGTCTTTAGATAAAAAGTGTGAGCTTTCTATGCCTTGTATTGAAAATTGTCTTTTTTTTTTCATATTGCTCCGATATCACACCTCTTAACTATTTTAAATAACTTTAGATCTTTTATACAAGTGTATTTGATCGGCTTTACTCATTCTACTATATCGGCTCTACTCCTTCTACTATCTTCTTCTATTTTATGCACACTTGATTTTGCCAAAAAAAAAAAAATAGTGCTTAATTCTAATAACTTTTACAAAAGCCACAGTTAAAGAATCAAAGATTCAAAGATTGGGTTGCATAACTTCCATATGTTGTTGATAATGAAGTTGTCTTTAAGCCTATATATTGTGTTAACTCTTCGTTTAATTGCTAACTATAAATTAAATAGAACTTTAAACATATTTTCCTTAAAAGGCCAATTTTTTACATGCAACTTTTGAAATTTTGCTTTGAAAAGCAGCGTACAAGTTTTGCCATATGAAGAATTTAGCTATGTCGTCACCTTATCATTTTCTCTATTATCCCTAGGTTAGGTCTGTGGAAGGCAATGAGGACATAGTGGCAAAGAATCTTCTATAGGTGCAATGATGTGATTGTTCTTTTATCTTTCACGCCATGACTTGACTCTGAATTTGAATTGATGTTGCAATGTATCTATTAAGGGTGAAATTAAGTTTAGGCAAATTGGATAATTCAGAAAGGTTAATTGCATAGATTAGTTAGCTTTGGTCAAGTGATTGAAGACTTATAAGAACACATGATTGCTCTAATAATTATACTTCGAAACTTTATTCATATATATGGGTGTATTTAGAGTGTCACAAAGTGTGATCATAAGCATTATTTATAAGTGCAACACCTTCTAAAACATCATATTTAGGTGCTGATTCTTCAATAGGGTTGTTGGCCAATGTAGTTTCCTGAAGGATCATAGTTACAACCAATGAAAGTGCCTCCATTACCGCATCTCACCTTAGCACAACTTATGCGAATGGAGTTTCTCCACACCACCTGAGTGTAGTGCCCGCAATCTAGGAAGATGATGCAATGCCTCCTTCTCTTCTTCCAAGTAGTTGGTTTCAAGCTTATTGATTGAAGCTTTGCAACTAGCGAGCTCAGTGACAAATTCTACAGCACCACTCAGGAATTTTTATGTTCAGTATTTTTGTTGTTTTTGAATAGTCAATGTATAAAGCTACTTCCTCTCAAGTATAAAATGGTATAGGTATTGGTTTGATTGTAAGGTTTGTTTTGAGTGTAAGGTTTGGTTGTATTCACAATGAAATTCTAGAACCATTGTCTGTATATTGTGATTTTTGCAATTGGCTTAACACATAAACTTTTGATGAACATGTGAAAAATAAAAGAAAGAGCAAGTTTCGGACAAAGATGATGATCTATTGAAGAAGATGATGGGGTGAGCTTTATATTTAGCTCTTACATATTTTTTAAAACATCTGAAAATCAAAGGCTAGGAATTGAAAGCATGCTTGTAATCCAAGAGACAGGAGCTTAACACTTCTCATTGTCCCTTTGATTAGCTAAAAATAAAAAAACATGCAAAACAACAGCTAACATATATTAAATGCCACTGATTTTAAAGCTTCATGAAAACAGAATCTGATAAGCAAGACCACTTGCATATGCTTGTAGTACGAATTGGACAAACTTTAACTAACATCCTCCACATCAACTTGATCTTATGCTGTGGCAGCTTTAACTTATTCTCCATTTCAGCTTCAAGGGAAAAAACTGTCAGGTTTTTAATAATCATCAACAGGCTGTGTAACTTTTCTGCAAGTTTCTTCATCTTCTTCTTGAAGCTTCCTCCCTTAATCTTTAATCTTCAGAATTTCACTTCTTGGATGCATGGTCTTCTGAATTATTCCCAAAATCATTAGCTCGAGTTTTCTGAGATATCTTGGAGGCTTCATCTTGGTCTTCACCCTTCTTCTCTTCTTCAACTTAATTGCCATTACAAGGTCCTCTGCGAGCTTTAATATTGTTGATTTCACATAACAATTTAATTCAACAACTCCTCCTTTGTTTTTTCGAACCTGCACACCTATCATATTTCTTAAAGATTCAAACCTCCATTTTGGTAAAGCCTTGGTGAATAAATCAGCGAGTTGAGAGCTTGATCTACAGAAGGCCATCTTGATCTCCTTTTCTTCAATCAATTCCCTAACATAATGATACTTTACCTTCATATGCTTAGTTCTCATATGATCAGATGGATTCTCAGCCATTGAAATTGTAGCACTAGAATCACAATAAATTATCAAACATTTTTTCCTTTAATTCAACTATATCCATCAGAATTTTCTTCAACCATTGAGCTTTCTTAGTAACCATGTTTACTGCCACATATTCAGCCTCAGCTGATGATTATGCAACACTTCTCTACTTCTTTGAACTCCAAGCAAAAATTCCAGATCCTAGGCTATAGCAATAACTACTTCTGCTTTTACTTTCATTGCTTCAAGCATAGCTAGCATCACTAAACACATATAACTCCACCTTTTCTCCTCTTCAAAATCAAATTCCACAGTTAATTGTATGTTTAACATACCTAATTATCCTTCTAGCATAAACTACATGTTGCGTTGAAGGATTTTCATTAAAGCTAGCCATAACATTCACAGCATATGTAATATCAGGCCTTGATGCACTCAAATACATTAATGATCTAATCGTACTCATATAATAGGTTGCATCAAATTCCTTACCTGGTATCATTGGTTCTAGCTTTAGTTGATGTTCCATAGGGGTTCGCATTCCATTGCTTCCTTTCAATCCAAACTTGTCAATCAATTCTTTTGCATATTTTTCTGGTGTATGAAGATTCCATTTCCTTTTTTATCTATCTCTGGACTCAAAAAGAAGCTCATCTCTACCAATTCTGTCATCCAAAACTCTGATTTCATTAACTCCTTGAACTCTTCTATCAATTTGTCTTGTGTTCCAATTATCAATAGATCATCTACATATAAGGAACAAATCAGCTTTTCCCCATCTCTGATTTTTACATGCAAAGTTGCTTCACTCTTACTTCTTGAAAACCCATTTTGCATTAGATAGCTATTGATCCTCGAATACCAAGCTCTTGGAGCCTGTTTCAGTCCACATAAAGCCTTTATAAGTTTGTACACTTTCTGCTTTTGTCCATTTACCACATAACCTTCGGGTTGCTTTAAGTAAACTTCTTTATCTAGCATTCCATTTAGGAATGCACTCTTCACATCCATTTGGTGCACCCTCCATCCATTATTTGCAGCTTGAGCCAACAATAATCTCATTGCATCTGACCTAGCTACTGGTGCATATGTCTCAGTATAAACTACTTCATACTCTTGTTTGTATCCCCTTACAATAAGTCTAGCTTTATATTTGTTGATTGTTCCATCCAGATTCAATTTTCTTTGATAAATTTACTTGTAGTTGACCACCTTAGTTCCTGGACTTGGCAGCAACCAAGTTCCATTTTCTTCAATAGCTTTTATTTCTTCATCTATTAAGCTTTGCCACACTCCTTGCTTGACAACTTGTTTGTATGTCATCGGTTCAGACTCATCAAGTAAGGCACATTCTATAATTGTTAGAACTCCATCTGTCTCTTCTTCATCAGCTACATTGTACTTGAAATCAAACAAAAGATTAGTTTCATTATAAATGGAGGCCAGATCCCTCTCCTTTTGTGTAGTATCTGAATTGGATGTCTCCTCCTGAGATGGTGAGCTCAATTCATCACTTCCTGGAATTGAATCATCTTCAAAATTTGGTGCAACCTCCTCCTATGCTCCATCACTTCTAGTGCTATTTGTATCTTGTGATTCCAGTTGAGTCATCTCCATTTGAAGTCTTCTATACACTAACTTGATTGAATTGTTTGTAGCAGCCATTTCTTGATCTGTGGTATCTCTCAAACTTCCTTCACCACTAGACTCACCTATTGGTAAGTCAATTCCAACACTTCTT
>JAOSBN010101353.1:0-11307 GCA_027563595.1 Erythroxylum suave
TAAACTAAAAAGTGTGTAGTAAAGTGGTTTGCCAAAATCCTAAGTGGGAGCTTAGGTAGAGGACGTAGGTCTTAGCAACAAACCTCTATAAAAACAGTGTTTGCTTCTCTTCCCTACTCCTTGCATTTAAATTAGTTTAATTATTTTGTGTGGTTTTAATTTCTAGTTTTTGTTGAATTTTACAAAAAGGTTCAAGGATCTATTCAACCCCCCCCTTCTAGATCGTTTACAGATTTCTTTATTGCTAGGAAGTTAGATAGAGCCCTCATTAACTCGGCTTGGATCTCTAGGTTTTCTATTTCATATAGTGTTATTCTTATCCGAAACATCTCAGACCATTCTCCAATAGTGGTAAGGTCTTTAGCAAACATGCAGAAGAGATCTTCTCCTTTCAGGTTTTCTAATTTTCTAGCCTCTCAGCCCAATTTCCTTCAAATAGTAGAGGATGCTTGGTCCTCTCAAGTTCAAGGTACTCCTATGTTTTGTGTTGTGTCTAACCTTAAGATGGTTAGAAAAGCTCTCAAAATTATGAATTCTAGCCAGATAGGTGATGTGAATGTTAGAGTTGGGAGTTGCCAAGTTACTCTTAATAACATCCGTGATCAAATGAAAATTTTGCCTAAGTCTTCTCTTCTGATTGCTAAGGAATCTGAGGCCATTAATGAGTTAATTAGAGCTCTAGAAGATCAAGAGTCATTCTTTAAACAGTCTCCTAGGATTAAATGGCTCAGAAAAGGGGATAGGAACACTAAATTCTTTCACAACTCACTCCTAGCAAATAGAAACAGAAACAACATACATTCTTTAGTAGTGGGAAATGGGAACAGGATTGTTGGTCTAAAAGAGATTAAAGATTAGTTTCTTGAATGCTTTGAGGGTTCTATTGGGGATAAAAAAGTTCTTCACTCTTCTAAAGAGTTTGTAGAAATTTTTTTCCCTTATTCATTACCTAATAATCTTTATAATTCTCTTATTGTTAAAGTCTCAACACAAGAGATTAGGGAGGCTTTCAATTCTCTCAATCCTAATAAGGCTCCTGGTCTGGAAGGGTTTTTCTTTAAACAAACCTGGCATGTTATTGGAGAGGAAGTCACCTGTGCCATCCAATATTTTTTCCAAAATGGAAAACTCCTCAAAGAGCTTAATTCCACTTTTATTTCTCTTATTCCTAAAAAAGATCACCCTTCCACAGTGTTAGACTATAGGCCCATCTCTTGTTGCAACATGTTTTATAAGGTGATTGCTAAAATCATAGCAAATAGGCTTAAAGAGATTCTTCCTCACATTGTTAGTCCAAACCAAAGTGCTTTCATTAAGAACTGTCGAATAAGGGATAACATCTTGTTGGCCCAAGAAATTTTCAAGAATTATCACCTTTCAAATAATCAGAAGAGATGTGCTTTTAAAGTGGACCTTCAAAAAACCTATGATTCCATACAATGGGATTTCCTCCTAAATGCATTAGTAGCTATAGGCCTTCCTATAAGGTCCATAGAATGAATCAAAGAATGTATAACCTCTCCTTCTTTTTCTATTTTGATCAATGGATCTCCCTCTAAATTTTTTAGAGGGAAGTCAGGTCTCAGACAAGGAGATCCCTTATCTCCATTCCTTTTCCTTATTTGTATGGAAGTTTTCTCTAGGAGTTTGAATGTTTGCATAGCTGGTAGCCTTACCTTCAAGTACCATTGGAGGTGCAAAACTCGTAAACTCACCCATCTCTTGTTTGCTGATGATCTCCTGATGTTTTGTCATGTCGATTTGAGTTCAGCTCAAACCTTGCTTAATTGTATCTGTACCTTCTCTAGTTTTTCTGTCATAGACATGAATCCTTCCAAGAGTCAGTTTTTCTTATCTCCTGATATAGACCACTTGACTCATCTAATGGAAGTTATCTCTGGGCTCAAGAAAGGCACTCTCCCCATATGGTATTTGGGGTATCTTTTTTAACAAGTAGGTTATCTAGGACGGATTGCTTACCCTTATTGGACAAAATTGATGCTAGATTAACAAATGGACTCATAAATACCTTTTATATGCGGGTAGACTCCAATTGGTGAGTTCTGTCCTATCTTTTTTCCAAGTGTACTAGTCTACCCATTTCATTCTTCCTACTTCCATCCTTAAGGATATAGAGTTGAAACTTATGAATTTTCTATGGGTTGGGAAGGTGGCTTCTAATTCTCATGCTAAGGTAAAATGGAGTGACATTAATAGATCAAAAAGGAAGGGAGGTTTAGGGATTAAGCATTTGTCAACATGGAATTATGTCCTATTAGGGAAAAGGATTTGGTATCTATTTGATGATAGTGAAGCTCAATGGGTTAAGTGGGTGCATTCTATTATTGTGAGAAGAAAAAATTTCTGGACTGCCCAACCTACCAATAATAGTTCATAGAGTTGGAGGAAAATCTTATTTGTGAGGGATAAATTAGGGAACCATTTCAGATTTAGGATAGGGAATAGAAATTCTACTCTTTTTTGGCAGGATCCTTGGCATCCTAGAGGAATCCTGAAGAACTTCTCTTCTCTGAGAGAGATCCATAGTTCAGAGCTACCTAAGACAGCAAAAGTCTCCGAAATTATCAGTAATAGTAAGTGGAGATGGCAAGAGGAAACTATAGAGATCATTGGTAACCTAGAGCCTCACTGTACCAACCAAATAGCTCTAAACTAGATTGTTTGGAATGGTTAGCTAGCCCTTAAAAAAAGTACACTAATGGTTCAGAATATAATGTCTTAAGACCTTCAATACAGAATGTTCCTTGGCATAAACTGGTTTGGTTTAAAAGCAACAGCCCTAGGTGTTCTTTCATACTATGGCTGGCTTTCCATAAGAAGTTGCAAACGCAGGACAAACTTCTCTATCTCCACACTCCTAACCATTGTTTGTTATGTATCTCGGACAATGAGACTATTGAACACTTGTTTTTTGAATGCCCCTTCTGTAAAACCATATGGGAACAATGTCTTAACCATATATACACGTCCCCAACAAAATGATCCTTCAATCCATCCCTATTTGGTTTAACCAATCCTCAAATCCCTTTGACATTAATCTTTTCCCTATCCTTCTTTTTACTATTGTCTATAACATTTGGACTGAGAGGAATAATCAAACATTCAAAGATGAAGTCAAGGATGTGGGGAGAGCTCAAAACACCATGAGGAGGTAATTGCTGAAGTTCTTTTTCTTATTCACTAATAATTTTTCTATAGGTTTGATATTTCAGGAGTGCTAAATGGAGCTTCAACTTTTTTTAGGTTTCTAAAGCAGAAGAGAAGACAGGTTCTAGAAATACTCTTGTTTCCAATAAGCAAAACATGGAGTTGGAAGGGTATCGTAACTCTTGACAAAAGAGACCATCCCTCCTTTGTTGGTTTCTTAAAGAATAAGAGGTATCCTTTAACCAAGGAGGGATGGGTGAGAACTATGCTAGCTTACGATGGAGACCCCAAACTTGGGATCATGCTGTTAGAGACAAGATGGATACAAGTAGCAGTGAGAAACCTTATCCTCGTTAGTTTCAACAAAGAAGACCCAACCCTCTTCAGCAAATTGTAGAGCATATCGAAAGCTTCAACCATGAAGTGGGTTCTCGAAATTCTGGTTTAGTTGAGAAAATGCTTGTCTATTTTACTTTTGATTTACTATGTTAGTCTGTAAGTGTATGTGTTCTGGTTAAGGTGTACCTTTCTACAAGGTAATCTTGGTGGGTAGATATGTACAGTTAGTTTGTTATGGTATGTTCGGTTCATTAGTTGTAGAGTTCTTTATGTCTATAAGTGTGTTTTTCCTTAGGGATGGCAATTTCGATCCGGCCCGTTTTTGGTCCAGATTGGACGGGCTATGGACTGACCATGGTTTGCCTGGGCCGGGTCACAGGTCGACTATGGTCAGCCCGCAAGGGTCACGGGTCAGCACAACCCAGCCCACGACCCTCCAAAGTTGAAAAAATGGTATTTTTAAAATAAAAAAGTATATATATGGGTCAGCCCGGCCTGGCCCGGCCCACTCGTGTCCCGATGGACCACAGGTCAACCACGGGCTGGGTGGCCCACCGGTGGGCTGGGCCACGAGCCGGCATATAATCGAGACCATGCTGGGCCAGGTCGAGGGTGGCTCGGGCCTGACCTGGCCCATTGACATCCCTACTTTTCCTATTGCGATTGGAAAGAGAGTTGCTTCTTGGGCAATCTCTTGATTTGTAAATAAGTCTCTGTTGATTTATTTAATTTACAGATTTACCAAAAAAAAGGATGCCTTACAAAAGAGATGTGTATATTAGAGCTCCAAATTTAGAAACAAAATTTGGTTATGAGGTAAGAATGAAAGTTAATAGTGAGAAAACTAGAAAGTTTCAAGTGATTCAATTTGAGGATCACAATCACCATCATTCAAGTCCTAATAAAACACATTTGCATAGAAGTCACAGAAAGATATCCTCTTATGTGTCAATGCAAATTCAAATAGATAATGATGTAGGAATTCCAAAAAAGCATCTAATGATCTTATAGTGAGATAAGAAAATGGGAGATCTTGGCTTTATTCTAGAAGATTATAAGAATTATTTAAGATCCAAAAGAGAAAGAGATAAGAAAAAGGCATATATAGGTGGCGTGTTAGAATATTTTCATAAAATGTAATTTGATGATCCTAATTTCTTTTATACAATTTAAGTGGATGAAGATGATTTGATAACTAATATATTTTGGTCAGACGCAAGATGAGGAATGATTACATTAATTTTGGTTATATTGCTTGCTTTGATACTAGTTACAAGAAAAATGGTGAGGGTCATCCACTTACTTTGTTTGTAGGTGTAAACCATCACAATCAAACTACAGTTTTTGGTGTTGCACTTCTATCGATGAGACTGTTCTTACATTTGAGTGGTTGTTTGACACATTTACTAGAGCCATGTATGAGAAAAATCCTACAATTATTCTTATTGATTAGGATGCAGTGATGGCAAATGCATTAGCTTCAAATGGCTAAAAACTCATCATCGAATTTGTATTTGAAACAATTATCAACACAACGCAATCCATTTGAGCAGTGTTTTTTCTCAGTTTAAAGATTTTTGTAGGATTTCAGCTCACGCATCTATGACTTTGAAGAAGAAGAAGATTTTTTTCATTGCATAGAATGAGATGCTGCAAAAATATTAACTTACAAGATAACGATTGGTTGAAAAGTATGTTTCATATAAGGGAAAATTTGGATTTGGTTTATGGATGCCAAATATTTTATGCAGCATGATTACAACGAAAAGAAGTGAGAGCATGAATAGCATTGTAAAAAGGTATGTGAGTTATCAACATAACTTTTACCATTTTTTAAAACTTCCAGAGGCTTGTTGATGATCGTTGATTTCATGAGTTAAAAGTTGATTTTAGAATTAATGTAAACACTCCAACATTGTCAACACATGTTCAAAATTTAAAACATGCAGCTAGTGTCTATACACTTGAAGTATTTAAATGTTTATAAGATCAATGGAATAATTCTCATGATTTTAGTTTTTATCTTTGTGGTGAAGATGGTGCAATTACAAAATATGATATCGCCCTTGTACGGAAGAGTTACTCTCATATGTCCTTATAATTTATCAAATGATGACGTCCAATATAGTTCTTGGAAGTTTGAGTTTGCTAGCATTTTAGGTTCTCATGTTTTGAAGGTATTTACCTTGAAAAATATTTTGAGAATACTGAGTCAATATATTTTAGAAATATGAACACAAAAAGCAAAAACATGTTACCTTGATAGTAAAAGCTCCACTATCAATGAAAGTGAATTGGATCCTAAAATGTTGTCAAGTGCAAGGTATAAAGAATTGTGCATTAAACATGCGATTGGTTACAAGAGTAGCAGAGAGGAGAGATACTTGTAAAATTGTGAAAGAACAAGTTCTCAATATGTTGAAGATGATTGATGAGTGATCGCAGGTTTCAATATGATAAAGTTTTAATAATTTAAACCTTGATATTTTCACAAGCGCACGGGTCATTGGCATAGCATCTAAGGTGTTGATCCTACGAGGAGAAATAATTTAATCCTAAAATCTAAGGCTTCACTCAAAATTGCAATCATTCACAATAAACAAACTAAGATAGAAAATTATTCAATCAAATAATCAATTTCAAAAATTAAATTTGAAATGATAAACAAGATAACAATTGTACAATCAAATCAAGAATCAACCTAGGAACTACCAATTGAGAGAAAGGGGATTTTAATTTGACTTTGATGAAAACCTAATTGATTATGAGTTTATTGAATTACTAGTTCTAGATGATCTAAGGGTGGATTACTCTATCTCGAGTTACAATCTTTAACTCTAATTAATAAACCCTAATTAGCTTATGGGAATTGCATCCTCTCAATTTAAAAATTAATGAAAACCTAAATTAGTTTCGAATTTTTCCAATAACTTACTGAAAAACTACGCACGATCTCTTGTTACACAATTTTACCAATTTGATTCAATTCTTAATCTATTAAACTACCTAAATCTCATCGGTACAATTTAATGATTTTCGTTCAATTCACCCTCTCAATTTGTTACCAAATTATGAAGTGTAGAAATTGAATCGTAAATAATTAAATAAAAATACATTAAATCAAATTTCATTAATATCAAAGACAAAATTCCCAAAGGTGAGTTTAGGCAAGTACTCAACATTCAATGAATCTATCATCGATGGCTATCTCAAATTCTATACAATCATAAAGAATGAAATAAAACAAGAAATAGACTCGGAACAGAATGACTAAGGCAACAATGATAGAAAACCTCCTATTTCGGGAAGTACTTCGCGTAGGCTTTGTTTTCATGTCTTTCTTTTTTTGTTTCCTTCCTCAATATCTAGATGAAGCTCTCTATAGTTTGGGATTTTAACTGATCCCAAAACCTTCCATCTTTTGTTCTTCATTTTTTAAAATTCCTTGGCAACCCTAGGTTTCTTTAGGGTCAAAATGGTCTCAAAAGCTCCTCGAAACTTGACTGTTTCACTTGTTCTCATGTCTGCCCGATGGAGGCCAAGATCGTGACCCCACCTGCCCAGCATCCAGCCCTTTTTTTTACTAGCATGGCCCAAGTGCCATGATCGTGGCTAGTATCAGACCTTTCTGTCACGATCGTGACCTAAGTGCCACGATTGTGGCCTAGGGCATAGTGGCTCACATGTCTCTGTCACGATCGTGGCCTGTTGTGCCATGATCATAGGCCGTGGATTTAGCCCAAAAGTCTTTAAAACTTCTCCAATCTTCGACGTTGACCCTAAACCACTAACAAACACATCAAGGTACCTCAAAAACATAATATTTAAGTTTAAAGATAAAAATACTTAAACACATAAACTAACACAATTCTAACCTAAACACATACTAAACAATAAAATTAACACTTAAACATAACAATTTAAACCTAAAACATGACACAAATCACACCTATCAACATCCGCACAATTAAACATTTTCTTGTCCTCAAGAAAACAAAATAACAAACATATAATAGCACACAACATATGGCACACAACACCGTAATGGGGCAATGACTTCAACTTCATAAAATAAATTTAATCTTAAACACAATCATTCAACTTATATCAAATCATTAACATGGAAAATCTATGTCCAGGGGCTTTGAACTAAATATAAAAATTAATTGAGATCTTAATGTTAGTTTATTTACCCTTTTCAATTGCACACACACATTAATAATTCTTTGGTCATTCATACTTTGTAACATTTACTAAGTACATTTTCATGAAAATTCAAGCTGCTACAAGTTTGGTCATTTTTATTAAGAACATGCACATTTTTTTCAATTTATTATTTATTTTTTAAGAAGGACATAGTTTTTTACTTGGAGGTAAACATTAGTGATGAATGTTGATTCGGTTACTTGACTACATCATTTTTATTAACAGCTTGGTTGAAATGTCATTATAGCATTTTAATGTGGAGGGACACATTTGTGATACATATCAATCTGGTTACTCAGCTATCACGTTATTAACTAGCTACTAACTTTATTCATATCCTGAACATTAGCAAAATAATTATTTATTTAACAATTTTTTTATTCACATACCTTGTTGGTTTAGCTACTCGTTCTCATGAAAAATACTAGTAAAACTACTTAAGTTGAAAGGTCTCAAATTATAAATGAATGTGGCAATTTGGAGGGTGCTAAATTTATACTAAATCCTAATTAAGTTGTATATTTATCCAAAGACCCCAATTCACTAATCTTGTGAGCTAATGATTCTTTACAGCCTAATAGACTATGTTCAAAATTAAATCAATTTCAACCCATCTAGGCCATTGACACATTCACACAAATTACAACATGCAAGCTAACAACAATCATCTAATATGCAAAATCACATTTAAAGCAAAACATATGTCCCTCCCCACACTTAAGCAACATATTGTCCTTAATTTGAGAAGGGGACAAAAAAGCACATACAACAGAGAAAACATAAATTAATGTAAATAGAAAAGAATAAAAATAATAATAAGATAAAGACTAATTTGAAAAGGAAGCGATGGGTTGGACAAAATCTTATAGAGAGGGAGGTAGCAATTAAATACCCTGAGCTTTAAAATATCTATGGATCTGATGGATATCCTGGCTCTAGTATTGTTCTGTCCGAGCCATCTCCTTCATCATTCTGGTGTTCTTCGTGAGTGTCTTGTTGGTTTCAAAGATTGCACCTAGAACTGTCTTCCAGCCTTGTTCTTCCTCTTCCTCTTCGGAATCTTCACTACTTGGGTCCTTTTCTACCTATTGATGCGGCGCTAAACTCGAACTTGCCTGACTAGCTCTTAACATGTGTCTTTTCGTTGATTTCCCTCAGTTCCTTATTACGGGAATAAAGGATTTCAGCCTGCCGTAAGTGTTGATGGTTTAGGAAGTCAAGGAGATGGATTGTTAACCCACTACGATCCATGCCATAATATTCAACAATGGCAGACACTAGGTACCCCATACCTAAATTGTTGTTCCTGTTGTGCAGAGTTGCAACAATAACGTTTAGCACATTTGTGGATGTGCACACTAGAATGCTATGGTCCATGCACCATAACATAAATAGTTCCTTTGTAGAACACTTGTTGGTTTTAGACTTATCAAAAATCAGCTGGCCTATAAATTTGTGCAATAACAAGTGCATGTAAGACCTTATTATGTTGTTGCGAACATTCTTGGCATGAAATTCTTCAATTCCAATGAGTTCATTCCAATAGCAGGAGGGATAAAAATCATCATGTTAATCAACAGTGGAGGATTCAGGAAACCCACACATATCGTACATTATTTCTATGTTCAATTCATATGGTCGTCCTTGCAACCTAAACCACAATTCTTTAGGGTTGCTAGGGTCATAAAAAAAGGAAGTGAAAATTTCCAAAGTGAGCTCCTTGTATATAGGAAATTATAAGTGTATAAATTTAGCCTACTGGATTCGTTCAGCTAAGTTTTCTACCCTCTCAAACAATTCTAACCTATCGAGCATTTCAAAATCAAAATATTTGGAAACTACTATTTGTCTAGCATTGAGGGATCGGAAATGAATACCTTCCTCTTCTGTGTAGATTAGGAAGGGTGCTCTAAAATTTGCTACTCTATTCCTTCCCCTCACTTTGTACTTGGTTTTATCCTGATGACTACTCCTATCTGGCTGATTACTTAATTCTCATCGTATTTGCTTGTGAAAAAGTAGAGTTCGGAAGGAATTTGGTATTTTGAAATTTTTGCTGAGAGGTGTTAGAGCGTTTGTAAGTTTGAAATCTAGAGAGATAAAGTGAATGTGAAGATGAGTGAAAAAATGAATTTAAAACTAAATATATAGGTGGTTGTAAGGGTAAAATGATTAAATTTCTTTAAAATTTGTGTGTTACCTTTTCCTGCCCAGTCGCAAGCCATGATCGTGGCTTACACCAATTCCGTAGTGTTTTCTTTTTTGTTCTTTTCACAAATTTTTAAAATTCACTTCTTAATTCTTTTGTCTCCCTTTTACCTCTCTTTTGCCTGCTTGATCAATCATCCACTTTATTCCAAAATCTTATTCCTTCTTGATTTTATTCAAAAACAAAATAATCCTAACTATGGAATTCAAATCTTCTAACAAAAACAATCAGTGAACATAAAATTCTATAGGTTGCCTCCCATGCAGTGCTTCTTTTAACATCAGTAGCTTGATGCTCTTTTAAGGTCACAGTGATTCAAATGAATGATGCGACGGTAGTGTTGTCATTAATCTCATAGTTTGTATTAAGGCCACCATGCTATAGTTACCACCTTCCTTATGATTTTCCTATCATTGCCTTCTTCTACGAGAACACTTCTTCCTAAATGCATTCCTAAGATCCATGATATCTTCCCATTCCCTTCGAGGTTCAGGTTACTTGATATCCATTGGAGGTAGAGGATCGTAGTCTTTCTTAGACACCTTGAAGGTTAATTGTTCCCTTCCTATTCTCAGAGTTAATTCACCGCCATCAATGTTAATGATTGAACGAGCAACGGCAAGAACGATCGTCCAAGAAGGATAGGATTTCCACATCTTCTCCAATGTCTAATATATAGAAGTCTATGAGAAAGGTAAATTTATCAACTTTTAATTACACATCCTTAATAATCCCCTTCGATTGATGCACTGTTCTGTCGATCGTCTTTACCAAAAACTTTATGGTTACTAACTCTCTTAACCCCAACTTCTGACTAAAGGTGTAGGGCATTATGTTTATACTCGCTCTTAAGTCTGCGAATGCCCTGTCTATGATGATTCTACTTGTTGGATCGGAAAAATAAAACATGCACGATTTGGATAAAACGGTATATTTAAAAACTTTTTAGAAATCAAAATTACAGTGAAAGCAACATAACCAAATCAACATGCATAGCCATAAATGATACGGTATAAGGATAATAAACATAAGAACAAGGTGGTAGAAATTATATTATCAACTCCTTCGCTACAACTTTAACTCCTCATTATGCTATCCTATCCTCAACAATGTATCCTCTCCTAGGAGATATATCCTCTTCTTGTTATTATATCCTCTTCTCGATATTGTATCCTCGACCAGTTCGATTTACCACTTGTTCTTCTTGGACAACTTGGTTAACCGGATCCTTTAGTGGGAACGAAGAAGAAAACTTGAAGATATTTTTTCCTTAAAAGAAAAAAGGCAATTTTTAAGACACTTCTCATTCAATTTTTGCCTATACCATGCAAGATAGGAGAGAGAGAGTAAAAAATGCAAGAACACCTTCTTACACCTTCTCAATT
>JAOSBN010101414.1:0-11303 GCA_027563595.1 Erythroxylum suave
TAACATTGCATGTAGTACAACGAGGGGCCTTATGTGAAAAACACACATAGTACAAGGGCCTTAAAATGTATTTGGCCAAGTTTTAGAATCATTCTACTATACATGATATCAAAAATTTAAAAAAAAAATAACAAGAGCATTAAAATTTTTTGAGAATTTATGATTTAGTCTGAAAAACTTACAAAAAAGATGGGTATATATGTGTGTAACTAGCAGACAATTTCATTTAAAATTTCAATAATTATGAAAATATGACCTAGAAAACTAAATTTATTCTAACCATCATCCTTTTACTTACCAGTTCAAATCAACATTCAATAAGGGTATACAATATTCATAGACATATTTCAATTAATTAAAGATATCAATTTATAAAATTTATAATCAGGATTATAATAATCTTGAAGAAATTTGTGATTCTTTAAACCTAGCCCCACACTTAAAGTTGTATATTTTCCCCAATGTACACAATGTAAGCATGTATGAAAAAGTGATAGGGTTTAGTGTTACTTTCTTGGTTATGATGATTTTTGTGATTTTGATTCATCTAATATGAAACTAACATCCTTACAATATATAAAATAAAAGGATAAAAAGAAACAAAAGAAAAACCATAATAGAAAAGAAAATCCTATACTGAAATGAAAACAAAAGAAAGATAATATTAAAATTGAAATAAAATTAAAGCTAACTCATGGGTTCCCACCTATGCAATACTTCTTTAACATTAATAGCTTGACCTAACCTACGCATTTTTGTCATCTATGGTCTATGATCAATGGCTTGTTTCCACCCTTTTCTTCACAAAGCAGGTTTTTATCTTGTAAGCAAGCCACCTATTGTATGATGATTAAAAGGGCATAATTTCTTAAGTTAATAAAACCAATAGACTCTATCAATGCCTTTTTTAATCACAAACTGTTAAAACATAAGTAATAGGAAAAGTCCCTGTATCATTAGCTAATCGAAAAGTTTGTCCTGGAGGAAGTGGGAGCCCTCAGTAGTTAAGGTCATTACCAACACCTCATCAGTAGTTTCCTTACTTGGTTCCTCCACTAGTTCTTGCTTAATCACCTCTATCCACTCTTCTTCTTCTTATTCTTCTTAGACAAAGGCATATTGCTCATCTTCTTTAGTTATCTTCCGCCACTCCTTTACTTTCTCTTCTTGGATGGAGGCTTCTTCTTCTTTTGGAAGCTTTTCTTGGAATGTCACTCAGTTTATGAAGCCAACCCTTACCCTTTCTTCACTCTAGAATTTGAGTTACTCAGATTTCATGTCAATAAGGAGTTCCATTAATTTATTTATAATACTTGCTTCTTCTTCCTCTTCTTCTTTTGAGAGCTCTTCTTCACTACTAAGGGTGATTGCCATTCTAAATTTTTTAGGTTTTGTTTCATTAGGACTAGGCACACTCCTTAGTTGTTTGTTAGATAATATCTCCACCAACTGATTATTTTGATTCACTATGTTAAGTATACGAGCCTCTCTTTCTTGATTCCTTATGTTTGAATCTTAAATAAATTCGGTCATCACATCTTTTAAAGCAGCAATTACCTCCTTGCCTTCTTAAAATGTATTTGTATTCATGAAATTGATTGTTTCCTCTTCTTCACTTTGAGAAGTTGGAAGCTTAAATTATACTCATCAAATGAAAGTGAACAAAGTCTCTCATCGAATTCATGTCGATTAGTTACTCTCTCAACAAGGCATTTCATTAGTTTATCTGTAATACTTTCTTTAGAAGGTCTTTTTCAATTATCCCTCCATTCAGGAAGCTAACCATTGTCTTTTCTTCACTCTCAAAGTTGTGAAGGTTATCTTTCATTTTAGTAAGGATTTTCATTAATTTATCTTTCAAAGTTGGCTCGTTAATTGGAGGTGCTTGGTGTTATAAGTATTCAGTTGAAGTATGATTATTCCATTTATAGGCATGAAAGTTATTCCACTTTAAATTGTAGCTTTTCTAATATATTACATCATAAGGATGATATTACATGTTCGGTTGCTCCCATTTATGTGTTGGAGCTCGAAATTCATGATTGTAGTGATCACTCCCACTAATGTCATGACACGACCTAAACATTGGTTGTGCCAATATGTAAGAACCCCCTCTCTCCAATATAGTGATGATATGAATCGCAAAGACATATTTTGTCTCCCATAATTCTCGCCTACTCTATCCTTCCATTGTGAGCTGTGACTATGACAATAAATCGTAATTTCTACAACAAAACCATAAACTCAAAATCAAGGAAATAAATTCAAAAGATGATAAAATTAATAAGCCAAACGAATACAAAATTAAAATAAAAAAATAAAGATAAAGATAAAACAAAATAAAATGAAAATGACCAGAGTAATAGCATTCAGGCTTTCCTAATATCAAAGTCCCCTGCAACAACGTCAAAAACTTGATTGACCTATTTTGAGTTGGTAAATTATGTAATGAACTACAAATGCATGACATAGTTATGACTAGTACTGGTAAGTACAGGTTAATCCCATGAAGATTATGAATACTAGTACTTACCCTTCCCCTAATATCTACCCTAAGAATTGATTTTATATTTTTAATTAAAAGAAAATAAAAACTAAAACAATTAAAGAAGTAGGATATGACAATGAATGGAAAGACAGTGGAATTCACTTAAAAAACTATCGTTATCAGAAATTAGTATCTAGTTTCAAATTTCCTTAACCTTAATATATTGATCTTTTATCATGCAATTTTTTGTTTACGTATTGGACCATGGAGACTCTTATGTAATAGCTGACTTTGAGTACACTATCAACTAATCCTAAGGTCTCTAACTAAATTGCTCAAGTTAAAACTTATAGGATTACATTACCGATTTATGAGTCCCTCTATCGAGTTTGACCCTAATCTGGAAGATTTATGTCATCCTATCTCTAGGGTTGCAATCAACTCCTCTTAATTTTTGTAGATTTATTCACTCTAGGATTTCTCATTCTTTGCGTATAAAATCAAATTATGATCTAATATTCTCGAGTTATTAGAACACAAATAAAACACAAAATTAGATCACAATATATCAAAAAACCAATTGCATTAATAAAAAAATCATATCAAAGTATTAATATAAGGTTCATCTAACCTAAATACTAACTAGACATTTAGTTACACATTATCGAACATGAAATCAAACAAACAATGAAAAAAATGAATAAAAAATAGTAGAATCATAATTATAATTCTCGCTAATTCTGAGGGCTCTTTAGATCAAATCTTCGTGTTTTTCACTTATTTAGACCAAAATTGCACCTAGAGAATAAGCCCCACTTACGAAAATTGCCTCCCAACGTCTCCTCCTTTCTTCTCCTCCTGAAAATGTCTTTTTATCATAAAATCTAAAGTTCTGGGGAGATGTAAGGTCTCTTTCACATATATGCATCAGCCGTGCATAACTAAAATTGTCTGAAAATTGAGAAAGTGCACGATCATGCAGAAGTGTATGAGCAGATGGATAACCTACATTCCTCTAGGTTTTTGACCTATATATATCTTCATTTTCAATTTTCTACTTCTACATATAAATTTTAGCTCCACTTCTTAGTTTTTCCAAGGATCCTCTTATGCTTAAAACAAAGCCCTGTAGCTAAAGTTATAAGTCAAAAAACTAAGAGCATATTAGACTGGGACAAATTTTGTTTCGTATTCTCAACCTTTTTCCTAAAAATAACACTTTTAGGCCTCTAGTTGTACATAGAAATTATGGCTCAGGATTTTGGCTTGAATTTGAGCTTTTGAATCACCTCATTTGGATCTAATAAGCCTCATATATGTTTATGCAAAGCTTTAATGGTCAGGCTGCGAATTAAACTTTATATCACGTCTTTCTCTGAATTCTTCTCCTTTAAGTCTGTGAAGGCAATTATCACCTATGAAAGCACTTGTAGCAAATTGAGTACTTAATAGAACATAAAAGTATGAAATATCAAGAAAAATACATCAAATATGGGTGTAAAAATATAGCCAAATATCCATCTATCAGCTTTTATTCAAAGTTAGCAACTTTAATGCTAGGCCTCGCTATGCCTGAGTTGATGCCTTAGGCATTTGGTGTGGTCGAATCCTTTAATGACCTCATGTTCTCTCTAGCCATCTTTACTTTCTAAGCTTTTATTATCCTTTAAAGTGTTCTTATATGCATTGTTCTTTCAATATAAGAATTTGACTTCATAAGAATCCTAAGGTTATCGAAATTGTGCATACAAAAGTAATATATAAAATAGAAAATATAAAGAATTCATTAAATAAATAATAAAACTAAAACAAAAAGTCGAGTCTATTCCATTTAGAAATCTATAAATATTAATACCCAGCCCGTGGCAATAATGCCAAAAATGTGATTGTGTGAGTACAAGTCAATTCTATGAGGAATGTTGGATAAACTATCCATTATTCATAAACTTAACAAGCTAGACCATTTATTATAGATTATTGAATAAGAAAATAAAATAAATAACAAATCTAAACACTAAGGCAAAACAATGATAAAAAATACATCAATCAATGAAATAACTAGATTTAGGCTACATTTCCTATAAGATTTTACTATATTATATTTTCCCTTAGTTTAATAAGTACCTCTATTTTCTTGGACACCCCCAAACACAGGACCTTATGGTTAGTCATATTCTCTTAAAAATTTCCAGAAATCTTTATTTTCAATATGGGATATGTTAAGTTCTGAACGTTCATCTCATACATAATATATATCAAATATATGCAGCGGAAATAAAACGGAACGTCAAAAACTAGATCTACTCATGCATATATTTATAGAAAAATAAAAACATGAAATGTAAGATGTTTACATACCTTTCTGATGATCTGCTTCGTTCTTTAATCTTCTCTACGTTGGGTTATCATAAACCACAATGATCAACGCATATTGTCTCTAATAAAAGTCCATACAAAGATTGAAGGATGAAACCTCACTAGGAGATGGCTAGAATTCTTTCTTTGTGCTAATAAAGACAAGAACTCTTGAGAGAGTTAGAAAGAAAGGTTTGTGTAAGAAAAAAAAAAAAGAACCTTTCTTTTCTCCTTTTGTGTCTTACACAAGATGCAAGAAAATCATCTCAATTTTCTGCAGTATTTGGCCTTTCATAACCCCTGTCACTAATGGAAAGTTATGGGAAGTTAACGAACATGAATAGCATGCATTAATGGAAGTTATAAGAAGTTAATGACTATGAATAACATGCATTAAAGGAAGCCAACAACACTTGTTTCTAATCCATTCCATGCAATGTTTTCTACTATGATCACATTGTGATACAATCTTGAAACACTCTATCATATCTTGAATCACCATTTAAGGCCATTTTACTCATCCGTTAGATCTCCTATGTGTGTGATCCATTAGGTTCCCAGTTATGATGGCCACTTAAATTAACACTTAATTCAATTAAGTCAAGAGCGGTATCTAGTAACACGACATGAACCCCAATTAACTGGAAAGTTATTGGTTTGACTACAAACCCTTCTATATGCAATGTTGTCATGCAGTTTATCCATTCACTATCTATACCCCAGTTGGTTCATAGTATGGTCAAAGTGTCAACTCTTACTAGACTGACCATGTCACATCTAGTCCAAGTGATATTAGATCTTGTCCTGAGGATCTCATTACTCTATATATCATTAAAGACTCTCTTCATGACATGTATCTGCTCTGGCCATAGACCCCAGAGTAATGATCCCGACAAGAGGCCATGGGTATCATCTCCTTCTATCAGGAGTGGTGAATCCTTTATTAGCTACTCAATTACCTTTAAATACCTCAAGCTGTACCCAATCACCAACCTATGAGTAACCCCTGAAAGGTATTGATGAATGGAGTAAAAAAAAAAGGATAAGTATAAGAGATATCCTTGAGCACCTTAAGTCAAAGGATACTTGCACCATTATTATTATGAGACTATTATTGACACTAGAATAAAATATCCATATGATTGTCTCTCAGTAGTTCAATTCAATGTACTTACTACCCTTAATAAGCATCCATAAGTTAACTCTAAACAACTCCTGTCTACAGCTTATGATACCTACTGTTTGATCTACTCAAGGAGTATAACATGTGTTAGTTTATCCGAATTAAAGATATCCCATCTCGTTAATCCTATGACTAGGGAAATTTTAGATACTAACATCATTACATATGATAGGAATCTCATTATCATGCTATCATCATGATTTCCTCCATGCTATGTTTCGTATCAAGGACTTCATTAAATCAATTTAAGATCAAAATCAAATCCATAAATGTATAAACATCAAAATAATGAAAAATGCCTTTATTAACCATGAAATGATTTGTACAATAAGTACTAAAGGTGATTGCCTTTAGAACACTTCTCTAACAGGATCTACACTAGTCATTAAAGGGTATCTTGCTCTTTATTTAGGGGGTAATACATGGGTGTATAAGGCACACACGAGAACATAAGTGGCCATCTTTGAACAAAGCTCTTACGATAATTGCTTATAGATGCTATCTTTATAGGTCCTCTAATTCTTTAAAATTACTCTAATTTAGTCCACTTTTTCTCTAATTTTGATTTCTTTCCTTGTATAGGTTAAAATAAGACTTGAAATGAAAAAAAAACATAAATAAGTATCAAATCCACCAAAATTCATATAAAATAAAAGTAATATACTATGAAAATAGTGCTAAAAGTAATGTATGTCTAGTAAATATTAATGCTTTTCTTCAACTTGAGGGCTTATAATACTTTTCACCCTATGTAACTTGCATTCATTTATTGATAAGGAATCTATAAATCAGGGTTTAAAATATCTTTATCATGGTTGGGATGGCTCTCTAATCCCTTAGACTGAAGGGATGATTCCTTCAGACCCTTTTTAATCATCCTATAGGCTTGTTAGTCTCTACATTTGCAATCTCAAAAATTTCCATCTTCATTGCTACAACCATTTTAATTTGAATCCTTTTACACCAACTCTTATATTTCTATTATCAAGGATCATTTCCCAGTCAGTTTCTAAGTTTTCTTTTAATATTCAATATTTGCATTCTATAACTATGATACTAAGACTACATCTTTAAATAAGTCGTCATCTTTTTCTAGTTTCAGAAGTGGACTCATTTTAGGAAGATCTTGTTATATATCAATAGTTACGTATATCCTACAACAAATCACCCTCTTTATTCTATTTTTGGCTTCATTTAAGTATAATGGTTTCCTAACATAATTATCCAAATGACTAAGTCCCTTGGCAATCTAATATTTCAAGGGAATATAGAGTATATTGAACCATAAAGGACTTACTTCTTTTTAAGATTTTACGTTTGTATTATAGGTTACCATTTTTGTAAGAAAAAAGGCTTTTCATTAAAATTTCATAGGCCTACTTTAATGAAATTTTATACTTGAGTAATAAAATAAAACCTAAAAAGAAATAAATTATCTTCATTCATCAATAACTCCCTCAATCATTTTGCTTCTAATAGTGCTAAGCCTAGAAATTCATCACCGAAAAGGGAGGTCTCTTTTCAAGGAAAAATATCAGCAAAGTTGCATCCCAATTTGAAGCTCCCTACTTCAGAATATCCATTGCTAAAACCATTATTATTTTTCCTTCTAAAAATTTTAGGTTAAGGTTGGGGAAATTATGAATCTTTAAAGATGGAGACAAGTTTGAAGTTAAGACTTCTTATTAGTTAGAATAAAGGGGGGATTAGAAGTTGTAGGATCATTAGCCTAAAAGGGAGCAAGAGGAGTTGAGACAATGGCAAAAGGAATAGGTAAAGGAGGTTAACAATTAAAAAAGATAGGCCTTTAAGAACAATGGCATAAAGTTCTACATTATGCTAACTGCGTAATATAGGCACATAAAATAACCATAAAAGGAAATGAAAGAGTGGGAAAAGGAAGAAGGTGGGAAGAAGGCACTGAAGGACAACTAAAGGAGCAGAAGATGAAGAGTGGAAGTTGTGGGATAAGATGAAAAGGGAATAGTGAAGATAGGGAGTGAAAATACAGAAAGAGATAAAACAAAACAAAGGAAGAGAGAGAAGAAACTAGGATAAGAGAAACGAAGAAGAAACTTTCCATGGAAAGAGACTAACAGAAGAAGGAATATAGGATAAAAAAATCAAAAAGAAGAAAGCTCACAAAGAAAGGTAAACCAAATAAAGGTATGTAGGTCATGTAGTATGAATAGGAAGAAGCAAGACATTCTTTTTCTAAGTTTTTAGAAGGAAAATAACAAAGGAAGGAATGCAGGGTGGACAGAATAATCAGATCCAAGATTGGTCAAACAATTTAAATTTTATCTTTTAGCTATAAGGAAGTAAGAAATTAATATATAAAGTTTAGAATGATACAAAGTAAACTATAATAATTTCTATTTAGTTTGATAAAAAGAAAAGTATTAGAAGCAGTTTCTCAATTTGGAACAAACTAAAAAGAAATCTATATCATATTGATTGAACTCATCCTCCTTTAGATACAGTTATATACAATTCTTATTTCAATTGGAACTCTAAAGTACTACTACTACTACTTTAGTTATAACTCTAAACTATTACTACTTCTTCAATTAGTGAAAAACCTATAAACATTACCAAACATGTTTTTAACTTAATAGAACTATTTGAAATTAACCTTAATTCCACGAACTTATGGCTCCAAATATTTTTGAACTCTAACACTTACAATTGTTCAAATAGAAACATGTAATATATTTCTTGATTGGGTAGGTGTGCTTGAATAATTACGCTATTTTTTAAAAAAAATCATCTTAAATATGTTGGGAAATTAGGAAAGGATTTTATCTTGACAATAGAAAAATAATTACAAGATTTTTTTCTATTTTTAATTTCCCGAAAACTAAGATTGCTTTAATTCTATAAAACAATTAGCAAACAAATCATAACAAAGCATGAATCATAATTTGTACCATATTCTAAAGCTTGATATTTTCTTATCGTATCCCTTGAAGCATTGTCGAAACTAGTCCATCTTAAACATCTTAGCTGCATAAGTGTTCGACCTCTAGTAGTATCTACAGAATAGGTTGAGAGAACTTTGTAATTTTTACAGAAAGGGTTAGGCAAGAAGTACTAGCTTTATTAGAGCTTAAGCATGTTTATAATAGATTTTGGAAATTTTACTAATTTAATATAAATTAAATTCTATTTCAATCAAACTTTAATTAGAATTAAAAATAATTGTAATTAAATGCCAACTATGCCCAAATAAGATTTAGTATCTCATATTGATTCTTATGTATTAAATACACATATTTAATCATATCTTTTCTCAAACTTTACAATCAAATTTAATTTGATAAATTTTCTTTACTCTCTTCAACCCATTGTATATGTAAGACCTATTAGTTTCCTAAATATATTGATACTAATTATTAATTAAATTCATAATTAGAACTAGACAAATTAAAACTCTTTTTAATTTATCTTTAATTTTCCAATTAAACAATTTATAATCATAGATCAAGATTAGTGTCTTACGACACATCATGCCCACCTTAATATTTAGGAATGTCAAAGTAGTTTTAACTAACCTTTCCATTAATGATTTTTTCATATAATTTAATCCTATCATCATACAATTTTTTAATTGGACATAGAGTATGCAATTAATTTCTATTCTATTTAGAGTCTAATCATGTTAGTTCTCTATCACTAGCTATTGGTTCAATACTAGCCGAGAACAATGGAACATTCTTCTTAATTACTTTAGGGTGATGAATCCTATTTTGATCACACAACTACCTTCATATAGTTCATACTACATCCAATGCCTACCAACTAAATGACCTATGATTAGAAAAAGTCGTAAGTAGTATCAAAATATAGCAATCCTTATACAAGATAACTTTGGAGACCTCAAGTCAAAAGGATCACTTTTACAATCATCACAATGAGAATTTTAATAGACATACAAATAATGCTCCAAATGGATTTCTCATGTCGGGCCAGTTCAGTGAACTTATTCTCTAACAAATGCCCGCACATTTGTTTAAGTATCTCCACACTTTAGCCTATGAGATCAAATACTTCCTTCATAAGGAAAAACATAACGTGCGTTAGTCTTTTATGTTTTATTAATGTCCAATCTTAATAAAACAATGAATAGGAACAATTTAGGGATAATACGTAAATGTAGTAATGGTGAGCAAGGATCATATTCACAAAGAGTGTGTGTTTAGCTTTTGTAATGAATAAACCAGCTTATAGCATACAAGAAAATTACAGAATAGCGGCAGAATGTTTCCGACGGAAAACATTCCACCGCTATTTACCAACGGATACACTATTTTTGTCGATAACTCACTAGGTTTAGCGACGAAAATAGAGTATCCGTCGGTATAGATGGAGCGAAAAATATCAAGCAATATCTGCGACGAAATATAGCGATGACAGCGCCATTACCGTCGGAAAATATGCTCTAAAAGTTCACACAATTTTTTGGCTACGGACAAAAATCGACGGAAAGGTTACGGTCGGTATATATACCGATCGAACTATATAAACCGTCGGTAAATCTGAATCAACGTTACCGACAGAAAGCATTTTTCGTCATTGACATATGGATTAAGATTATTTACCGACGGTTACGTTACTTCCATCGGTAAATCTGAACCAAACAAACTATATTACCGACGAAATAAGTTATACCGTCGGTGAATTGACAAATCTGAAAGACAAAAACCTGTATTACCGACGGACATAAGCTCACCGTCGGTAAATCTGAACCAAACTAACCTGTATTACCGACGAAATAAGTTACTCCGTCGGTGAATTGGTAAATCTGAAATAAAAACAACTTGGATTATCGACAGAAATAAGCGTACCGTCGGTGAATTGGTAACCCAATCACCGACGAAGCTCTTCATTCCCACGGTAAACGTCGACTCAGCAGTCGAGATTCTTCCAAAATAAATAGTTTACCGACGGAATGGGAGCTCCGTCGGTATTTGATTTATTCCCGCCCATTTACCGACGGAATGGAGTGTTCCGTCGATAACTGTTGGCAGCGCCGTCGTCATGCTAATGTGGAACTATTTTACTGATGAAACACTCCATTCCGTCAGTAAATGGGTGCCTTTATAATCCGTGCCGACCCCCCTCCCCCTCCGCCTCTCATTTCTCTTCTCTTCTCTGCGGTTTCACTCTCATTCTCTTGAAGTTTTCGGCCCCTTTTCTATAGTTATCTTACATATCGTGCGTTGTTTGAGGTAAACTTTGTTATTATTCTGTTATTTCTATAAGAAAAGCATGCTT